>JAULKJ010329348.1:0-10127 GCA_032355405.1 Rubia balearica
CCTTGATAGTACCGTTGACCTTGATTCTCTTCGTGCCAATAGAAGTTGGGGTGATTGTAATATCTTGGGTGAGGATATTCACTTAGGAGTCTTGTCTTCCACCTCCTTGGTTCCCCCAAAACCCTTGTTGTTCTTGCCCCAACCGAATTGTTGCCTATTTCCAACATTGAAGTCCATCGCCTTTACTGCTTCCAAGTCTTCCACCATTTGTAGACGAGTGTCAGTGTGATGATAAAAAATTACATAAACCACAAACCTTGACTTGGGAAACTCTTCTCTCTATGAATTCCATCATTATAGAAGCAATCTCTTAGACTTTCCCTTCAAATTTAAGAGATTGACCCATCTTGCCCACTCTCTTCACTCGAGATCTAGTACCAAACTACCTTCTTCCATTGGTTATTTCTTTGAAGGGTGCCTTCTCATCCTTCAGACTTTTTTCATTAATCAAACCATTGCATGCAGCATTCAACATCCTCGTGTCATCATCGCATAGCCCATTCGAAGAAATAATACATCAAGTTTCCCACAGGTCTTCATCACATTCACCATCCTCTTGTCACCTTGGCATAGCCCTTCGAAGAAATAATACACCAAGTCAACATCCATGAAGGGATGATATAGAAAGCTCACCAATAGCCTATTAAATCTCTCTCATTACTCTTAATAAGATTCTTTTACGAAATGGTATATTTTGGAGAGTTGTTTCTTTAAACATGCAGACTTGGAAGCTGGAAAGTACTTCTCAATGAACCTTTGCTTCGTATCCATCCAAGGAGTGGTGCAATGGGGAAATAATATAGCCAAACCTTTTTCGTGCCCAGCATCGAGAAAGGAAAAGACCTCAATTTTTATTCTTCCTCCGAAACTTCTGGAGCCTTTATATTGGTGAAAACTAGGTAAAACTCCGACAAGTGCTTGTTTTGAATCTTCACCGGCCATTCCATGAATAGTTAGAAAAAAATGGATCATGCGGCTCTTGATCTCACAAGTATTAATGGGTGGAAAAGGTGGTAAAAAAGTTCAAAGGTGTTAATTCCCCAAGTTAGAAGCCATCAACTCCCGCAATTGTCCTCCGCCACTTCTACAGTTTCTTCAACTACCAATTTTGGCTCTTGTGGAACCCCCACTCTAGCTCACCTCCTCTTCCATATTCGAATACCTACGTAATTTTTTAGATAATATAAAGTTTTGAAGTTTGTGGCATGGGTGTGTACCATAAAGCAGGAGCCAAACAATACCTAGCTAGAAGAAGCACTAGCATAAGGATTGGAAGTACTCCAATCCCTATCAGAATGACTCAAGAACAAAAAAAAACACTAAATGCTCCACTAAAAAGCTATACAAGTTAATAATTAAAAAATTAAACTTGCATCCCCAGCATCGCACAAAAATTTTATCCACCTCCCCTCAAGATCACAAATGAACCATGGGAGATCAACTAACCCGAGGAGATGAAACATAAATATTTTATTGCTTCTTCCTTTTTTACTACTATTCTACCTATGGGGTAGATAGTGGAAAGACCGGGGTCATCCAAGGAGATGCGTGGAATATAAAAGTTAGCTTCACACAGTCGCGATCGGGTCTTTAATCCGATCTCATGTTAGGAATAGCAAATGTTGTAAAAACAGGTGTTTGGGTGGTTTTTATTAACAACTAAAAGGATGCTAGATCATACGAGAATAAAACTACATAAACTGGCACTTGGGGAATATTTGCGTTACATGATCGGTGGTGTATTTCGATCCTCGATTCTATTACACTTAAGATATACAAGAATATTCCGAAGTTTATTGTGGTGGGTCAATGATCAACACTTCCCAATACCTTTCATGTAGGGAGCGAACAAAATCTTCAATGGGTACCACCTCCGTAATTTGGGCTCTGCAACAACGGCTCTGCTTACTGTTCAGAACTCAATCTCCCTTATACGATTACGTCTGAGACACTCCACCACGAATGCTTCTCAGTAGGCAGGCAAAGGGCTCGAAGAACAATATCAATGGCCCTAAGGTTGCTAACCCTAATTTTCTACTAACATTATCTTTATCTGTAACCCCCCGGGTCAATGTTTTGGCTAAGATTAGTGCATGGTCGATCCTAATGTTGACTCGGTGACCCACAAGCACACACTCATATGGTCCCGGACTATCGTTACCCCAAGAACATCAAGGTTTTGTTCCCCTAGGATATTAATAAGTGTGTCAAAATGAAAGTAGACTACGGTGTGTGCCAAACTTAGTGTGAGAATCATATAATTATTAAGAACATGACAAACAAGCCAAAGTAATAATCATAAATACATAGAAATAGGTAGATCTAAGGAATTTCACAAAAAAACGTCAAATAATGAATACAAATACAAACCCCCGCGTTAAGTAACTGCTCCCTAAGCATTGAGGACAAATATTTCATTGGATTCAATTCCTTTGGCCAAAAGATATATAAAAAGAAGAACAAAAAATATTTCAGAGAGAAAGAAGGGACCTTTACTCTATCTACCCTACTTCAAAGAAGATAAATTGAGCATAAAAGAAACCCAAGTACACTTAGGTTGATATATAATAGTAGGGAATTGGGCCAAGAATTAAATTGCTTTTAATAATTCAAGGTATCAAATGTATAATACTTGAAAGAGTGCATAGTCTACGGAACTACTCTTACGCAAAGAATCTTCTATGTAACTAGTAGTGTGGCCGCTTCGAAAGTGTATTATTGGGATGCAATTCCTTAGAAACCTTACAGAAGCGGTAGGGGAAGTTGAAGGACATTGTTTTTACTTCCTAACCAGTGGACTAAGTGCAGTGTCTTAAGGGAAATTTCAAAGAGTGGCACCTCCTTATCTTATGTAGCATCTATTCCATCGAAATGAATCTATCACCAAGTCAAACTCCATGTCTGACGGGATTGTTTTGATTCCTACATCAATATCTATTCATGTGGGAGATTGTTGGAAAGTGATGGTTAAAAGGTTGGGTTTCATCAAATTTTGGGCATTTTTTGAGTGGGATCCAAACATATTTAGGGTTAGTGGATGTAATTTTAGGGTTCTCATCCACGATTACTAAAAAAATTGACTATTGAAACTCTCAAAACTAATCAAGGGTGAATGAGGTATGGTGTTTGAAATGTCACACTTGAAAGAGAAAAACTGTGCAGAAATTGGCCCGGATTAATTTTTCTTTGGACTGTTTATAACGCGTATGGACCACGTGGAAGTCTCTAAAAGGCCCAATTGTTTAATATATATGGAATGTTTTGTGTGTAGTTCTTAATGGATGAGAACAAAATACTTCCATATTGTGTGAGATATCTTGTTGTAAATGAATACACATTTTACCTTGTTTAATACGCTGAAGAATATTGCGCAAATATATCTGCCATTTCCAGCAGATTGAATTCGATTATTCTTGGAATGTTCTTAGATTTGATGAGTTTGTGATTGGAGAATATTCGTCTCTAATTTCAGAAAATTAGAAAATCACGTTTCCATGATTAAGGTCTCTTAGAGTAGTATAAATAGAGGCTCTAAGTCATTCTAGAAACTCGCACCATTCTTAAATCTCTTCATATTCTAAACTTGAGTCTCATTTCTTTCTTTCTCTCAGGATGTTTCCGTCCATTGCTCTGTTGAGGTAATAGTCCTTCGGGCCATTCGTGAATCCGAGATAACTCTTATGTGTTAATTGTTACCCTCGATGGTTTTATCCTAGGGAACGATGTCCGTGATGGGACTCATTCGTTACAAGGGAAACGAGTTTACTCGTGACTGCATCATTTGTTACTGCTTGAAACATGATTTATTTATTGCATGTATGCTTTACATATATGTAATTTAAGTTTTCCGATTGTATACTTGAATAATTAATAAAAAATTATTATTCTTGCATATGTAAATTGCTCGTTCAATTTTCAATATTTACTTTTCACATGATATAGTCAATATATGTCGAACATAAACCACCTTAGACCTTTGCTTGTTCTTACTCGGGGACGAGTAAGGGTCTAAGCATGGGGAAGTTGATGAGACGTGATAGTTATGTTTTATTGGCAAAATTAACATCCCCTTTAAACTTTGTTTCCCGGTGGTTAGTCAGACTATTAGGTTTTTTACAAAATAGGGGTTTAGAATCATCTTATGTGGTTATTTGCCCTCAACTTCCATTTCTAAGCTTGATCAAAAGGCTAAAGGCCTCATAAACATTGACAGACTCTCTGGCCCATCCCTTAGAATCCAATGAGATCAGACGGTGTTGATCAATTTTCTTTGCAGGCACGGCAGTGCAAGGAGGAAGAACTACGCAACTGACTGCAAGAAGGGAGACTTTTGTCAAGCCATGGAGATTCATGTCATGGAGAGTGCTACAATTGTGGAATCAGACTGCAACACTTCTTCTATTGTACCTTCAGCGACTAAACATCTGCTAGACCTTCTTGATACTTCCGGAAAAGTTGGCATGGAATATTATCCAATTCTTTGACCTCATCGGATCTACACTATTTGCACTTAGATTCGCTTTGGAAGTCCGGCCATCCACCTACACTAACACATGGGGATGAAGGTGTAGGGGACGGAAACACTTCTAACGCCTCCCTTTATGCTCAAAAACCAAAATAAATAAATATATGTACTCATCTTCAAACTTTGAATTAAGAAATTCTCAAGGTTCAAGTTGAAATTTGAACCAAGTTTGTATTTCAACCTCTTTTGTTTAAGGATTGGCGTCTCTAATAATTTTTCAGCTTTAAAGAATGCTTGGGAGAGTAACATGTGGTGCATTGAAGGAGAACATTACATTTATTTATTTATTTTTCTAAAAGAAATGTGCATTTGATATGCAATTTAATAGTTACGCCACTAAAATATGTATGCCTATATCATTCAAACAAAACTATCCTCATGATTTATTCTTCACGGCACAAGGATTTTCAGCCCTATATTTTGCATTACAAAATTTTAAATATTCATTAGAAATGCTCATAACACGAATATTTGAACCAACTCAAATATTCATTTCTATTCTATTGGTCCTATTAACTTCATTTTAAATATTCATTTCCACGCGGTTTATTTTAATATTCCTTTCAATTTCATTTCCAATATTCATTTCCAATTTTCCATGAGGGTTCATGTTCAAAAACATCTCTTAGCCCGCCCCACATTTCAAAGAAATTAAGTATTCATTTAAATTCTCATAACCTCACTGCTTTAAATCAATAAATATTCTCGTAACTCTCGCAATTAAATTATTCATAATAAAAATCTATTAAGATATTTGAATCTACATAATTGATTCAGGTATTTGACCTAAAAGTTGCAACTACAAAAAAGGCTTGATTAAAACTAGCTACAATCACTCCAATTACCATTAAAGTTTAACTATAACAGTCAAAAACATATAAATACAGTAATTAACTTGCCACATTGTAACCCTTCAATTAAATAATCCTCTCGTATTACCTCAATTCAACCACCGTTATAAATGTCGTAGCTAGCCACAAAATTTATTTAAGACTCTCTTTGACCTGAAAAACGTTGATGTAGCAGCAATAGGATTTGCTTTCTCTTGATGCATTGTTTTCTACGTCGGCATCCTCAGTACGTAATTTAGAACATATCCAACAGGTTCTCCAAATATTTCTTCAAAATGTAGATTGAAAATTCACATTGTCTATATTTTTTTGCTCTAACTCTAACAGACTCCCTATTTCACAAATTTTAACATTTATTATACAATAATTATTTCTTTTGTAATTTAAATCAAATCCTTAGTTTAAATTAATATACAAAAAATATATACTTAATGAAAAGTAGGGAAAATGGCTAATTTAATTACTTCATTTTAAAAGATAATTAAATATCTTATAACTGTTTATTTATTTTATTTTATATCAAATAACCACTATTAAATTAATAAACTCACCAGATTAGGTTAATTCAAAGTTTTAGTACGTTATAGTAAAACAAAGAAACCTTTTGAGAATAAAAAAATTAAAGAAGTCAAATTTCAAAACATATATCTTTTGATATTTCACTATATCTCATTGAGTGAATAAAGAAAAACATGACTAATTTCTTGATATCATATTCATGACGTGATTCATGTTATTTATTATATGAGAATCATAATTTTAAAATCATGTATTTTTAAAAAAAATATATGTATCACTATAATGAGTAATTAAATAAAGAGAAAAAAATCATTTAATGTTTCAATGGGTCAATTTTATGTGTTTATTCATCGAAAATTAAAATGTTAAAAAATAAAGTATGTAGTCAAAAAATAATACGTCAATATAATATTCATACTATCACTAACCAAATTTTAATTATAGCGTAGCGATAAGAAAACTAAAATATCACAAAAGAGAAAAAATAACAAAAGGTAATTCTATTTGTTAGTCTAATGGTTAGTCTAATGAGATTTTAATATTACTCCCTCCAAACTTTTTCAAATACCATGTGTAGTTTGTTAGAGTCTAATTTCTTAACTTTGACTCAAATCTCATTGGTATACAATGAATTATATTATTATGCATCATTTTAAAATTTTTTATAAGTATTATTATAAAATATTTTTATTAATATTTTAATGTAATTTAAAATATTAGTCATCAAATATGTGCACTAAACACCACGAAAAAATGTGACAAATTTAGTAGGATATGGGAAGTGCAAGAATTTAAATTCCGAAACTCTCACCATGTTGGAAAATTTGTTATTAATTTAACATGTTAAATTAATGATTGCATTGATGACGACATTCTCCAAATTTTCCTTTCTCTCTCTGCCAATATAGAGAATCAAATTTCAATTTCATTGAAATCTCCATTTTGGAGAACAATATGAAGAATCTGTTGAAGAGAAAAACTTGTCTAAAATCTCAAAAAATAATGAAAATCTCCATTATAGAGAACCTGTTGGACTTGCTCTTAGTGTCAATTTAAATGAATTCATTTCATTTCATTTATAGTTCTACATGCATTGGCCGCGAAATTGAAGTTATTGGCCTTTAGGCCCAGCCCAAGACTCACTCACAATTCGACAAAGCGAAGACATGTCCAAGAAGATCCAGCCATAAACTGGGAAAGGCAGAGTCACGTCCAATAATCAACCACGAACTGGGATTATAAAAATCACGATGCAACCCACAATCTGAAACCCTGGAAATGCGGAGCTATGATTACGGTCTACTATAAATACCAGGAGAGCAACACTGTCTCAGATAAGTGACAATAATCAGAGAAATACAAATTCTCCTGAGCAAGGGGTTGACTTGATCGTCACATATTTTTCCTCAGAATTACTTCCGGAACCTTTCTTGCAGTTTCACGCTTACTGTATGGTGAATATCAGCCATCTTTCCTGACCGGGAATACCACATAATTAGCACCGTCTCTGGGGACAGAATTTTTTTCATTTTAAGTCTTTTACTCCATTCAAGATAGCAATGGTTTTCACCAGAAGCGAGAGAAGTGCAAATCATCATACACAAGAATATACATCCCAGTTAAGAACCAGATTATATTCCCAATAAAGAATGAGAGCACAACAAAGAAGATACGGATGACGACGATGAGAAACCCAAGTCTCCGAATGCAAATCAAGAAATTGAGAGGATAGCTTTCACATCTTTCTTGGAAGTAAATAGGGGAACCGGTATAACCAGTTCCAAGCTACTATAAATCCAAAATTCCCAAAAAGAAACAAAAAATTAAGTCAAATGCATGAGGGCCTTAATTACGAAGAAGAGTTGAGGGATATAGTGGCAGATAAAGATACAGATATGTCACCATTAGCCTGCATCTTCGTGATTTTAAAATGCCAAAATATTTTAAGCCACTGTTGCATGTGAAAATATAGGATGAGACAGCAGACCCCGAGGAATTCTTACATTCCTATAACAATGGTATGCGATTTCGCGATACGAGAATTTAACTAGTCTGCAATATCTTTCCCTATTTTCTTATGTGGAATAGGGATTACGTGGTATGACAATCTGCCAAGTGGAAATATTCTGTCTTGGGCACAGTTATCATACTTTTTTAGGACACTTCTATGAAAATATGAAATTTAACAAAATGATAGCAGACCTAAAAAACATAGCCCAACAAAGTGCTAAACGCCTTGCTGATTACCATGATCGGTTAATTATTGAAAGTTTACGAGTTCATAATCTATCATTACAATCATCACTTTGTGCATCATGCGATCATTACAGTTTTATAAGGAACTCACAAAGAACATGCCTTAGAACCGAAGAGAATTGAAGAATATGATTGAAAAGCATGTGTGGACTGAAGGGAAACACCCGCTAGATAAAATTCGAGTGAAGTTAAAAGAATGATGGAAGATCCGCAAAGACATTTTATCAAAAATAGAAAATGGAATATCCCTTTCAGGGAAAAAATGGGGGCAAAAATAACACCATTTCCAGAGACACCTTTGACAATGTTGCAAAATGAGATTTGGCAGGTGAATAGGGAGTTCTTTCGCGAACCCATGCCAGTTACATTACCATCAAATAAGTGGTCTAGGTATACTATTGTTCCTATCACAAGGACCATGGACATGCATCGAATACTGCGGAGACTTGAAAAGAAAAATAGAGGATAATTTGCGAAATGGTTATTTGAGCCAATACAGAAAAGAGGATGGAGGAAATCATTACAGCGAAGCAAGTAAAGCGGAAAAATCTATGGCAAAAAATCAAGGCGGAGTTAATGCTAAGGCTAGATACTCCCCACCATAAGAACCTGTTGATTTAAGAATTAGCTCCGATGATACGATAACATTTAGAAAAAAGGATCCGGTTTCTAAAGCTTTGCCCCATATTTACCCAATGGTTATTATCGCTAAGATTGGAAATGCCACAGTTCACAGGGTATTTGTTTACAACGGGAGTACAGTCAAAATTATATTTGTTGATTTCTTTGATAAATTGGGATTCTTGCGAACTGATTTGAAGATGTCTACATATTCTCTTTTAGGCTTTACCGGATGAGTGGAGACACCTTTGGGTAACATACAAGTACTTGTAACATAGGTGATAATGAAAAAAATTGTACAATCATGTGTGACGTTTTTCATTGATGCACAAATCCCATTCGACGCCATCATTGGTAGACTTTGGATAAATATAGTGAAAGTGATATAGTCCCCATACCACTGGGTGATGAAATTTTTAACTCCAATAGGAATCACAACGATACAAAGAAATCACCAGAAATCTAGGCACTGCATAGTCAGCGCAATGAGAGCATGAAAAAATGCTTAACAAACAAAAATTGGAAGAACTATCTCAGATAAAGGTTTACTCGAGCAAGCAGAACCTCATGTTCATCTTGGCGAGGAAATGGAAATTGTCATCCTTGACAACGTGGACACTTCAAAATGTGTCAAGATAAGAAAATATCATCCAAGGAGGTGAAATAAAAAGTGACGGAAATCCTGTAAAGTGGGAGGTCATCACCGTACCTCTCAAAGATGTAATTTTTGAGCCCTTATTGCTTACTAACTACAACTAAGAAGCTAGTGGCAAGTTAGGATCGTCCACAGAGATAGAAGATATTCTAAAGTGTTTTCTCATAAAATGTTAAATTTTACGCTAGATATATAGATAGACATATATATATAAAAGTACATAAAGAGGGGGTTTTTTGGTTGTTTTTCTACAATTTAAAGACAAGTTAAACTAACAAAGCTTACAATAACACGGGATTAAGTATGAATTACGCAGTCTTGGTGGCAATTGGCTTATACTTCCAAACCTTTTATCTATCATTGAACATAAAACCTCTTTAAAACCTTTACTACTTGTTGTGAAGATAAATCTTTCATTCTTCTTTTATAGTATTTTACTAGAGTAAATTCGAGATCTCTAGCAAAACCTCACTAAACCCTTTAATTGTTCAACGCCTGAAGGTATCCCATTAATGGCATTAAACTCAAAGAATCAACAAGCTTGGTAACACTTATAAACACTACACCGTCTCTAAGCATTGAACCAATTCATGCATTTACACAAGATTAGCCAAGAACATTCAACGCTCTTTAACTTCTCTCATTTGCTACACAAATAAACATGACGAAGAATTCGACATCACCACATTTACCTAGCACT
>JAULKJ010329359.1:0-10125 GCA_032355405.1 Rubia balearica
AAATTATAACATTTAAAGTAAAAGTCACTATAGACTGTTCACAACTTTATGGAAATGTCATCTTTTCTAAGACTTTCTCTATATTTGAATAGGTATTTGAATAATAATAATATCGCATTTGACATTAATGTATCCTGACAAGTAGTTTTTAAATATCATTTTTAAAATTATTATTGTACATAGTTTAACATATTAATTATCAAACTTAATTTTTGAACAAACGTAATGGTGTAATTTATGCTGATTCGGAGGGAGCCAGATTGTTCTTTATAACGACATGCATGAAAAGAACTCATTCTAAAACAAATCCGCCAGGGTAGGTAGGAGACGGTCAAAGAGGCGGCTAACAGCTTCCACGTGACCTATTTCAATTAGATACAGATTAATTAGTGTACTCCGAAGCCGTCTGACGCCCGACTAATCACTTCCACTTGCAATAATTTATTTAGGCTAATTTTTCCTCAACATAGTACCTTTTATTATATTTTGGTCCCCGAGATTAAAATTACGTTTTTTTAATATCCCACAAATTTAAAATAAAATTATTGGTCTCCAAGATCAGATTTTGCGTGGTTTCCGAGCACCAAAGATGGTATAAGATGCTATGTTAGGGACCCAAAAAAATATATAGTCTACCTGAAAATCACCTGGAATCTATTTTTTAGGACCAAAAATTTCACTTTGAATTTGTGGGGTACTAAAAAAAAGTGATTTTGCTCTCGGAGACCAAAAGATAGTAAAAGATACTATGTTGGAGATGAAAAAAATAATTTAGTTTTTATTTACTCTCTGTTTAATTTACTGTGACACGTCTCTTTTTGACATAAGTGTAGAAAGTAATGGAATAATGTCTGGTGATTGTATTTATGATTTGGGACTTTCCCTGTCCTAGTTAAACCTGCAAAAAGAGAAAGAGGATTTTTTCCCTCCCCTTGAATTGTCCTTTTTACCCTTCCACCGCCAGACACAACCACCAAACACAACCACCAGCTCCACCACCACCACTAACTAGTAATAACCATAAGTAAATTCAAATAAATATCAATCTGAAAGAAAAATACATTGCAACTCTAAACCTCACCTAAACCTAGTTAAAGAAAACCAAGAAACTCAAATGATGAAAGTTATTGAAAATCCCAAATCAACTAAACCTGAATGACGAAAACCCAAATCGTTAAAAAAACTCAGAGGCCCTTACCGGAAAACTCTAAATCGGTAAAAATACACTCAAAGGCTATCGTCCACCATCGCGGGGTTGTGCAACTGTGCTCCTCAGGGACGACAACGTTGTCCACCACCGCTGATTGGACGCAAAGAACTTAGAAGAGTCATGCAACAAGTTTGAAAGTGGTGGGCCTGAAGATAAACCTTCATTGGCACCAGAGATTACCAGATCTAAATTTTAATGGTTCTAACAGGTCACTGACACCAGCGATTCATCAGCGGCGGCGTCAAGCCCCATGCAGAGGTGGCGTTAAACTTGAGAAATACATCAACATAAAAGGACGGTCAAGACGCCGGAAATAATTCAGAATTGGAGCATTAGGGAATGATTCATCAGAGAAGAACAGTAAAAATGCCATAAATTAGGTGTCAGAGAATATGTAGAGAAAGATCGATGGAGATGATGGGATTGAAACCTCAGATCTAGGGTTTCAATGTAGGAAACGAGAGCAGGTGGGAGAGAGATACGAGAGATAGGTAAGCGAATGGGAGTAAATGGGAGTGAATGAGGGAGAATTAGATAAGGGTAGAATGGAAAATTTGGATGTTAAAATTTTCTCAATGAGGAAAGTTTTCAAAGTGTGCAGATTTGGTTGGGATAACCTAAAAAGGAAAGTGTGAAGATATCACTAGGACATAGGAAGTACAATATATAGAGGTACAAGAGACATATACAGAATCATAAAAGTAAAAGGATTCCTGTCTATACATAGTAATATTTACAAAATATTGTTAGTCCTTAATACTCGTTCTCAAGTTGGAGCGTGAAGATCAAGAATGCCCAACTTGCCAAGTAGTAACTAAAGCTATGTTGCTTTCAGAGCAAAACTTCATGGAAACAAAGAAAATGATGCTGCATGTTCCAACATGGTTCAGGAAACTGAAGTCCTATATTCCAACACACATAAGGTATACTCTTCCAGTGATGATGAAGATCTAAGTGTGGATGATGAAGATGTTTATGCTACATATGAATAAATGTACGAGATGTGGGTTGATAATAACAAACTCTTAAAAAGGAAGAAAAACTTTAGCTAAATAAGGAAGATAGATGGAATCCTCGATGGAACGGTTTTGAAAGGAAAATGGGTTGTTGGAGTTGAATTTGAGTTCAATGACCAAAAAGGTTGAAGTTACTGAGACAACTATTAGAATACTAAATTCTAGAAAAGCAAAATTGGATGATGTTCTCACTATGAGGCAGAGTTCTGGAAACCGACAAGGGATAGGCTACGGAAGACCATGTACTAGCATTGGAAATTTCAAATCAAAGGTTCAAGTTATGAAGAGAAAAGTTTCATGGACACGTTAATGATAAGCTTTAATATGTGGTTACTACACTTATCAAGATCATGCAGAAGATCGCTATTTTAAACTCATCAGAGATATTATGAATGGACAAAAACTATCACCATGGTTAGAAAGGTATGGATCCTAAAACCCCTATTATGTGCCTTGTTGCTCATACTTCTCTTATGCACACTCTCGGGATTCACAGTGTTTCGATAGCAGATATTCTAGACACATGACTTGATCCAAAGAGTATCTAAGGAAGATCATACCAAATTATGGAGGATTTGTTACCTTTGGTGATGGAAAGAAAAGCAAGGTAGCCGGAAAAAGGTGAATTATCGATAGAGGGATTTCCAACCTTTACTATTGTCCTATTGGTAGAAGATATGAAGGTCAATCTGTTGATCATTAACTAGTTGTATGATGACAATCTGATTTTGGAATCCCATAAAGAAAAATGTAATGTGAAACACATTAAAGATAAAGTAGTTATATGTATTCGATCATCGGGAAATTGCTATATGTTGGAATAAGTGGTAAACTGTCTAAGTGCAACACATGATGAAGGGAAAATATGGTGCGGTAAAATTGATCACATTAACTGCAAGAAACTTGTAAGGATAGCAAGAATAAAGGATGTTCGAGGTATTCCCACATTAGCTGACAAGAAATAAATCATATACGGTCCATTCTAGAAAGGTAAGTAGATCAGGGCATCTCACTCATCTGTTTAGGAGATTACCATCTCCAGAACACTTGAAATCCTACACATGGATTTGATGGGTCTCGTAAATACACCTAGTGGATGAGGCAAGAAATACACTTTTGTATTCTCCAGATATATGTGGGTGGAATTCCTTAAAGAAAATTTAGACACTCTTGATGTTTTCATAAGCCTGGTGATCAAACTTCAAACAGATAAGGGAAGCCAAATTGAGAAGATCAATTGAATCCGTAGTGATCATGGAAGGGAATATGAAAATACTCAGTTCAGTGAGTTCTGTAATGATTTAGGTATTCAACATGAATTTTCAGAACCTATTACTCCACAACAAAATGGCATCATGGAGAGGAGGAACAAGAACTTACAAGAGATGGCTCGAGTTATGTTTCGATAAATTGAGTATATCTCTGACCATTCATCACCAAGACCTCATACAAAATCTGGAAGGGCAAGAAACCAAATGTGTCATATTTATGTGTTTGGAAGCAAGTGTTACATTCTCAGAGATAGGGAACAACTTGCAAAATTTGACAATCGCACTGATGTTGGTACATTTCATGGATATGCGGTCAATAGCAGAGCCTATAGAGTTTATAATCTTCATACTAATGTTGTTATGGAGTCTATCAACGTAGTGGTGGATGACGTAGCTGAAATAAGGAAACAGACGATCGAAGATGAAAGAAAATATTCTGACCATTTTCCAACATCAGAAGATCTTTCAGCTCAGGTGCACAACGATGTTGAAACATCAGATGAGGTAACTCCTGCAAATGAAGCTGGCGACTCTTTCAATTTTGATGATGTTGGAACACCAATCTCTACAGATCCTTCCCATGTTCCAACATCAGGTTAGACTAAACCAAGTAGAAGAAGAACTCGTTCAGTTCCTCGAGTTAACTACAGAGAACTTGCTGGTCTCCAATACTTCTATCTCTCACTGAACCCACTAACTACGAATAAGCTCTCCTTGATGAATGCTGGATTGTGGCAATGCAAGAAGAACTTGAGCAGTTTTAATGGAACGATGTGTGGTTCTTACACCTCGTCCTAAATGAGTTAATGTCTAGGAACGAAGTGGATATTCAAGAACAAGTCTGATGCTGATAGAAATATTACTAGAAATAAGGCAAGGGTGGTAGCTCTGGGATATACTCATGTTGAATGAGTCGATTTTGATGAGACCTTGGCACTAATTGCCAGGTTAGAATCTATTATAATCTTACTTGCTATTGCATGCACTATGAATTTCACTTTATATCAAATGGATGTCAAAAGTGTGTTCTTGAATGAAGTAGTCAATGAATGTGGAACAACCCAAAGGATTCGAGGATCCTCATTTTCCATAGCATGTGCTTTGTCTCAAAAAGGCTATATGACTTAAAACATGTACCAAGGGCGTGGTTTGCGTGACTCACTACCTTTCTAATTCAGAAAGGCTATTGTCGAGAGAAAGTAGATAGCACCTTGTTTGTTTTTCGTGATTCATCACATATACTGATTGCTCAAACCTATGCTGATGACATTGTTTTCGGGTCTACTTCATCATCCTTGGTACATGATTATGTGAATTTAATGCAAGCTAAATTTGAGATTAGTATGGTGGGAGAACTTACTTATTTTTCTAGGGCTTTAGTTGAAACAAGAGAAGAATGGTTTGTTCATAAATCAAAGTAAATATTCCCTGAATTTGGTGTAAAGATTTGGTCTCAGTAATTCTCAACCAATTCATACACCCATGAAGATGATAAACAAATTGGTGAAGGATGAAAAATGGAAAGGAGTTGATCATACCTTATACATGAGTATGATTGAAAGTCTCCGCCTCACATATGCTTAAGTGTAGGAATATGTGTGAGATTTTAGGCTGATGCTAAGGAATCACATTTGACCACGGCTAAAACGATTATTCGATATGTGAATGTGACTTCTGAGTATGGTATCTGGTACTCTAAAGGCAAGAACTCTCGTATTATTGGATACAAGGATTGTGATTGGATTAGAAATGCCGATGACCTCAAAAGTATTATTGGTGGATGTTTCTTTGTTGAGACAAATATGGTTTCATGGTATAGTAAGAAGCAGAATTCTATCTCTTTATCAACTGCTGAAGCAGAGTATCTTGCAGCTGGAAGTTATTGTGCATAATTATTATGAATGAAACAAATGGTCATGGGATTAAATAAGGGACTCTAACCGTATTACGTAACAACAAAAGCACAATTGATATCTCAAAGAACCCTGTAAAACATTCTCAGACGAAACACATTGATATAAGTCATCACTTCATTCGAGATCTAGTTGAAAAGAAGGAAGTAATGATGCTTATGTTACAACATTGTAACAATTTGCGGATATATTCACAAAGCCTTCGGACTCCACAACTTTTGATCTCCTCAGACCATGCTTAGGTGTTTGTTGAATTTGAGATATTTATTTTTTTCTCAAATTTTATGTGATTTTATTTTTCTGTATATATAGTAGAAGAATACAAAACAAATTGGAAAAGAGAAAAAGGGGAACAAAAATTATGAAGGAAGAAATGTATTTGTTGGAAGTTGAAGAATTTATGGCAATTGATGTGACGGCTAGTGAGTGAAAGGCAATAATGGTTTATCTTGGAAAGAGAAGGTGGACACGGTAAATGAAGGAAGAAAATATTTGCAAAATTTTCACCTCCTCGACTGCTTCCCTCTTTACCTTATTCCCACAATCACTTACCCTATATTCTAACCATATTCTTCAAATTAATTTGGATCTCTCTTGCCTAAAAAATTTAAGATATATTCACAAGCATAGAATCATTGGAAGGTGTAGACTCTATATTGAGTAAAACTCCATACCACACTTAGCCAAAAACCCTTTTCTTTCCAGTCAGCTTATTCTTTCTCTGAAAATATGATCATCGCCAATAAATAGGAGCTTCAACTCTACTATGGGACTGGACACCTGCTGCCATCTCCAATATACACCTCAGCCTATATCATACAGAAGACATATGAAAGTAAAATATTTAAAATTGATGATATTTGGTTTTATACCATAAGAGAGTGTATTGCATGGCTTGTGGAAACTGGGAAGAGTATAGTTTTAATACCATAAAAATCTATATTTGGGGAAGTTGGTGGGGTGAAACTTGACAAGCTTTTGAAAGGAACAAAATGGAGATATTGGATACATGGTGGATCTAAATCCTAGACTAACAGAGGCTAGCTATACTGAGTATGAAGGGAAGACAACTTTGTATCTATACTGGTGTTCCTAAACCTAATAAGCCTAAGGCTAAAATCACGGAGTTAGATGGTGACTTGGTTTATGAGGGAAAGACTATTAAATCTCTATTTTTTTGAAATTGATTAAGTTAGATAATTGGATGTTTAAGTTACCCGATAAGCCAAGGATGTTGGTCATGTTCTAACACAAAATGTGGATGTAGGAGGATAAGCAGTTGACACGGAGAGTGATGAACCTGAGGGTATTAGTGTTTAAACATCAGTAAATGATGAGGACTATGATTTTGGTGAAGGACTAACTTATGAAGAAGACTTGTTGGTAGAGCAGGAAGTCGAGGATTCTCATGTTTCAACACCATAATTGGAGACAGGGGGAGAAAAAGATGAAGCCGGTATGGAGGAAGATGTGACATACCTTGATGATTTTTCAACATTGGGCAACCAGACTAATGCATACACCCATGTTCTAACACAGGAAGACTGACAAGAAAATTTGGCCTATTTTAATGATGAAATTCTGGATGAGTTTATCCAAACATGTCCATGGAGATAAAAAAAAAAGAAGGCAAATGAGCCAGTTTTAGAATATGCACACCCTGCACAGAAGAAGAAAGTCAAAGCTGGAGTTTGTCAAAGTTCTAAAGTTGCTCCCTCTACCAAGGATGCACCAAGCTCTTAATTTTATGGTAAGGATTTTTAGGAGAGCCGAGAAGTTATAAGTCAGAGAAAGATAATTTCTAAAATACCAGTGGATATGGAGGCTTACAAGGAGAGTGGCTTTACAGCCTATCTAAATCTCCCGGGATTCAAAAATGCTGCCATAACTTATGAGGAATATAAAAAAGATCTAGTTCAGGAATTCTATGCCAATCTGAAGCCAGTAAACTTAAATTTAGAATCTTCATGGTATAATTGGGTGTATGTGAGAGGAAAGGTAGTCATATTTTCTTCAAGTTTCATCAAAAGAGTTCTTGGTCTACCTAATCCTAAGTTTAATGGGAACTATTTTAAAGATTTTGAAGTTGCTAATGATCAACTTCTAGCAGAATTATTAGGAAGATTTATTACTCAATGGCCCATTGAAGGTAGTACTACTGCCTCAATATTGTCTAATAGGTATTTTTGTCTGTTCCAAGTTGTATTTAACTACTAGATACTATATACCGATACCATTGCACTCACAAGAAACGTGGATAAATTACTATATTGTATTGGGACTCAGAATCATGGGAATCTTGGATATCTAATTCAAGAGAGTATTGTAAGGCAGACAAGGACTTCTATAGTAAGCAACTCCTTCCACATCTTAGCTATATTACAATGCTGCTAAAGAAGGAAAAGGTTAAGAGCCAGTAATCTGATATCTTTGTGGCTACAACTCCAATTTGGCCATCAAAGAGGACATTCTCTTCAAGAAATGTCAATGATCTTCATTGGAAACCTTCAAAGGCCGAGTCTTTATCTCATTAATGACAAGATTGCAGCTCTCAAGGTCCAGATTACAACCCTGGAAGTAAAGTTAACTCAGTTGGATGCTGCTGATGATGCTTGAATGTCTATATATATATATATATATAATTTTGTGATTTGTCTTTTGATTCAGACTTATTTGGCATTTATTATGGTCCCGGGGGGAGTATTTTTGGATTTCTTGGATTTCTTTTGATATTTATTTGGTTTCGTTGGATTGATGTTCTAACATGGATAATGGTATCCTGATTGATGTTCCAACATACTGTTGAGCTCTAGATGTTGAGATTATTTTTTACGTTCTAGAATTCAAGGGGAGTTATTATGCTTTCATGTTCCAACATCCATAGTAGGTTTTAAAATTGATGTCTGTACTTCCATAGATCAGCGTGTTGAAAGTCCAAAAGATTGTTGGGTCCACAAAATTCCAAGACTGAGATTTTAAAGTCCATATTTAGTTAATTGACAATTTTGAAAAAATTATGCAAATGTGGAATAGCTTCTGTTGGAACATCAAAGAAGGAAATCCGTGTTGTATAAGGAGGCTTTTGAAGAAATACATAAAAGAAATATTCTGTTCATGTCCGAAATTGAAGAATATATAAATTCATATATTTATGCGAATGGATTGGATTTAAGGAAATTGGAATTGATTTGATAAAATCCTTTTCGCATAGGATATGGTTTGATTGGATGATATATATTTTAATTTCTTTCTTAGGGTTTGAATTTGAAAATTCCAATCTCTTAGGAATTTGATTGAAATCCGAATTTAAAATTGAGAAGGAATTATTCTTGCCCCAGAATTGATGAATGCGACTAGTATAAATGGAAGACTATTTGGTTGAGCTACTTACAATTTTAATTGAAGAAAATCACACGCACACGCACACGCACACGCACACGCACACACACATTGATTAAATGTTTAACATCATATTGCAACACAGACGAATTGATCTTGATTACTCTCAATATATATGAAAACGTGAATGCAGATTTTCTTCAATTAAATCCGTACGTAGTTCAACCGAATTGTCTTCTATTTATACCAGTTGCACGCATAAATTATTGTGCTAGAATAATTCCTTCTCCATCTCAAATTTTGATTTTAATCAAATACCATGGAGATAGAAATTTTCAAGTCCAACCCTTAAAGAAAGGAATTAAAATATATCGCATCCAATCTAACCAAATCTTATGCGAAAAGGATATTATCTAATTAATTCCAATTTTCTTAAATCCAATCCAACGCAAAACTATAGGAATTGATTTATTCTTCAGTCTCAGTCTTGGACAGAATATTTCTGTCACGAATTTCTTCAACAACCTCCTTATACAACACAGATTTCCTTCTTTGATATTTCAACATAAACTATTCCATATTTGCATAATTTTCCACAAATTTCCATTTAACTAAAGATGGACTTTATAGAGTATGCCCAATAGCTTTTGTGAATAAATCCATTGGCTGATCAGAAGTGCGGATATGTTAGTGACAACAGTACTGAACTGCACAAGATCACGCATAAAATGACAAACAACCTCAATGTGTTTCGTACGTTCATGAAAGACAAGATTAGCCGCAAAATGAAAAGTTGGCTGACTATTGCAAAACATACAGCCCAGTTAGAATCACAGAAAGCAGTTAACTGCAAAGAAATACAAGAAGAGAGGAATGAACCTTGACCATATGAATCTTCAAGTAGTGTAGAACTCGTAGAGCATCTTGCTAGTGAGGAACACGAGGAGACTGCATAAACTGAGCAAGCGTACGAACCGAATAACTCAGATCCAGACCTGTAGTATTAAGGTAAATGAGGCAAGTAATAAGGTGGTGATACTACTCAGGATCATTGTAAAGGGATCCCTCTACATGCGCTAAATCATGCCATTTCTCCTTCGAAAAATCAGTTGTTTTAGCAGCAATAAACTAGTGTCTGACAAAATATCATGGGCATATTTCCTTTAATAAAGAAACATCCCATTTGATCTTCTATCAATCTCTATACCCAATAAATACTTGAGAGCACCAAGATCATTCATGTGAAAACAAGAACTTAATTATTTCTTGAATTCAGAGAGACGTGACGAAGAACTACCAACAATCATCAAATCATCAACACAGACAAGAACATGCAATGAAACTGAATCACACGAGTAAGTAAAAAGAGTAACCAG
>JAULKJ010329369.1:0-10125 GCA_032355405.1 Rubia balearica
AGTCCTTCCCTTCACTGCTGTTATTCCACAAGAAAGACCTACACTGTTTCACAATGTCTTCATGTATGCTCTCTGACAGTTTGAAAACCCCAGCCCAGTATCCAAAAATACTTAGAAACATTGTATTGATAAGCTGGGCTTTACCAACATAAGACAGACTGCTGGTCTTCCATATTATTATTACTTTTGCCAAATTCTCTACTAAAACAACACTAGAATATCTATCCCATCTAAAAGAATATAAAGAAAGACCTAGATACTTCATTGGCAATTCCCCCTTCTGAATCTTCAAAATACTTTTCTTCATGTTTTCACCTTGTATTTGTGAACAATCTCTTGAGCCGGCAGAATATATGTCTTCCTTTCACAAATGCCCCTTGATTTGTAGCATCACCTCTCCCAGTCTGCTGCATAAGATTTTGGTAATAACCTTATATGGGATGGAGCAACAGGCTCAGTTTAGTGGGTGATTGAGGATGTGAGTTCTTGGGGATCACAGCCAAAATTGCTCTACTTAACTCTTCAGGCAGTTCCTCGCCATTAAAGAAACTTATGATAGCACTAATAAAATCACTACCCACAGTGTCCCATGTCTTCTTAGAAAAATAGTTGTTGTATCCAGGGATTGTGTTGGAGTTTATGTTTTTCAGAGCACTTAGAATCTCAGCATCAGTGATTTCCTCTGCCAGCTTAAGCCGTTGATCTACCTTCAGCCATTCCACTTTCAATTCTTCTTGGGATCCATGTTGATCTTTGAGAAATTTAACCAGATGGTTTAACAATTCCCGACCCTCTAATTTTCTCTCTCCACCATCCTTCAATTAGCCACTTCACTTGTACTCATCCTTTACACCTAAAACTCGGGACCCCGATTTTAAAATTTAAAATTTCGTAACCTGCAAAGACAATTGGCCAGTATTCGGGACATATCAATTTTAGTTTTTCAGTAGTCGGGAAATCTCATTTTAGCGATCTAAGGACTTTAAAATGGTAGCTAAAAGAATGAGAATCGACCTGCGTTCACTCAATATTTGTTATTGTCAGTTGGGTTGTATAGAAATTTGCAACTTGCCGTGATACATTATTCTTTTGTCTTTCTTGTGACAAGCAGTGTGTTTGATTCCCCCAAAACCCAAGAATGCATCATCTACAAATTCTCAAACAAAATATACTGGCACATAAGACTAGCACGACTCATTGTTTTTTAGATTTTTAGAGGAAGCACATTTTAAGGCCAAGTTGGTTCGCATTTCAAAGATTATATCATCGAATTTAACTAAGTTATCAAGACATCTCCAACATAAATTGAGATTATTTGATGGGAGTGTTTTTATGACATGTCTTTTTAAGGGCCAACGTGATGTGAATACTCTCGCGAAAGTTTTGAATTGCGAAATTTTGATAAACACTCTTAATGAAGGTTGATCGAAACACCCTGTTCAAAGCATTCAACGCCGCATCTCTAAGTTTCGTTCTTGCCCTAGTCATAGGACCAACCATGTCACTTAGATGATGCCGAACATAACCTTTGAATGTCTGATCAAGCTCGGGCATGACTTCATCTATGGAGGTAACACAATGGTTGATTTTTTTTCTTTGATTTGCTGATATACACTTTTACTAAAAAAATCTCCCCAAAATCAATGCCTTTTAGACGAAAATATCCTTATCTGTTAGGGTTAGGGTTATTTCCGTCTGCAAAAGAAAATCGATAGAGTGAGCTGGCTAGAATAATTGCAATGTATAGTGCAATTGTGGTTTCAAAGAGAAATCATGCACAATAGCCCTATTACCAACTGTACTACTCCCTCCGTCCCAGG
Organism: Rubia balearica; assembly: GCA_032355405.1. NCBI lineage: Eukaryota > Viridiplantae > Streptophyta > Magnoliopsida > Gentianales > Rubiaceae > Rubia > Rubia balearica. Next base: position 1,821 of record JAULKJ010329369.1, read on the forward strand.
GAATCTGCACACTTTCCTTTTTCGTTTGTCCCATACGAATCTGCACACTTTCCCTTTTAAGAAATATTCAACATTCTAAAAGACATTATTACCCTCACAAACTTAAAATTTTACTAAGTCCCACCCATTTCCACAAACCCTCCTCAACCCTAGTTTCTGCTCATTCAAAGTCCACCCTCCCCACATGTTGTCGCCTCCTCCACCACACCTCTTCCCTCGCCTCTACAACCACTGCAGCTCTGCCTCCTTCCCTCGCCCCGCCTCCTCCCCTCCTCCTCCAACTCCGCATCATTCCCTCTCATCCACCACCTCTCCGCCTCCTCCCCTTACCTCCAGCCCGACTCTAACTCCGCCACCACTCCGGACACTCTTATCCCCTCCCCTGCCCTGCCCTCCAGCTCCACTTCTCTCCAAATCTACAGCCATTTTTTCTTCATTTGCCACGACTATGGAGATACTGATGAGGTAAGTTTTCAAGGTGGAGTCGCGACAATGGAGATGCTTGTGCGGGAAGTTTTATGATGCAAAAATCGTGACTATGTAGATGCCGGAGCGCGAGAAGTTTGATGAAGGTGAGAAATTTGATTTGGGTTTTCAGTGGTGACCGACGGAAACGGAGAGGCTGTGGGGAAGAAGGGGTTTGGAAGGTGAAGAAGACAAGGGTAATTTAGACATTTTACATTATTGAAATTAAACCTTCAATCTTCTCTTTCTGCAGGTTCCCCTGGGACGGAGGGAGTAGTATAACCCTACCCAATTACCATCTTAGAAATTGTATTATGCATTTTCAAGAGTAACTTAACACTTCTTGTTTGCTACCATTGATCCTTGTAGATTCTTTTTCAAGTTTTAAATATCGTATTACCTTCTAGTGTTTTTCACGTGTAATAAAACAATAGTACTTTCACAGTTTGAAGTTTCCTTCATAGTTTATAGGAATAGGATTTTGTTATATCTAAAGTTGTCATTACTCGTTGTGAATATTCATATGAAGGAAGTGTTATTTTACCCCAAAGATCTCTTTTTTTGGTTACTTTGAAGAAGAATGAAAGAAGTTTAGAGAAGGTGATGTGGGGGGACCTTCCGGGTCAGCATAATGTCCAGAATCAGGGTGAGGCGACGAGATTGCTTGATCTTCCTGCAAAAAAGGTCTCGGGAGTTTCCCAGGATTCGGCTCTGATGCTTAAGTCAGTATTTTAGTTTGTAGTCTTTCTTCTGGGAAAATGTCGTTGCATGTCTCTTTGTCTAGAGTCTATATTTATAGTTGATGTACCACGTGATCCATGTTGATCGTGGTTCACGTTTCTCCTATCCTTACTAGGTCGTGGCCTTGTGGGGATAATCGTGGGTTTTTAACCATGTTCTATCTCGAGGTGGTTTTTTTTTTGCACTGTTGTGCGTGCTCGGGGTTCGCGTAGCTAGCTCGCTGGTCACGAGGTGTTGTTTTATTTCTTAAACTTCGCATAACTAGGGGAGGTGTATACCATAATCCCTCCACCAGACAAGGATTATATGCGAATTAGGCTGTTATATTTTTTTATTGAGACCAAGAAGGTTTAATAGGGGTAAAGTGAGTATGAAAATCCTTTGGAGGGGTGAAAATACGAGTATGGAAGCAAAGTGAGCCTAGGTTTCTTGGGTAAAGACATATAGGAATATTTTGATATCTTATTGAGTTATCTCAATTTATGGGCTCTAGTAGTTAGTGTCCCGAGAATATAGGGTTCTGTAGTTAAATATAAACACGGAGGGGAAAATCCGCTAACATTATTTCCTTAACCATTCCCAAGTGTTTACTCTTAAGATTTTCTAAGTATCTTCATAGGGAAACATAGATAGTCCTTTCATCTTGTCATCTGTACTACTTTCTCAAAGTGGCGGGTTATAGGAATGTTCTTACCTTGACTCATGTGACTATGCTAAAAGAGTTATTATACCTATTTTTCTGGTTTTGAGGTTATGGCACCTCGTGATGGCGATGTCGTGATGAGGCAGCCCCTGGCATGTTTAGTGTGTATGAGTGCCAGTTGGTGTATGGGTTGACTTTCCCTGTTCCAAAATACTCCATGAGTATACTTATGTGGTTGCTCTTATCAGATGCATCCATAGGGAATGGTCGTATTAGTAGGTTTTGAGCATGTATGTCATGAGTTTGAGGTAGATTTTAGTCTACAGTTGTATAAGTCTTATTACAGCCTGCATTTGATGAGTATGAAGGGGTCAGGGTGACCTTTAAGCCGGTTATGGGAAATGTCAAAATTGTGAAAGTAGCTCACGATGATTATGGGGGCTGGGAAGATAGTTTTTGTATGTGAATTACTGTGGCCATGAGATAATGCTACCCTGGAATGAAAATGTTTCCCTGGACAGGGAGCAAAATTGGGGGAGGAAGTTGGGCCCCGTGAAAGAACTTTGTGCCCATGCAGTGAAGGTTGATAGGTCATTTGGCTAGTGAAGTATGATACTACATCAGACTTATTGGTTTATATTTACAGTACCAATTACTAATTGTGGTCCTGGTGAAATTGTGAGGTTTTGTAGTCTGATAGAACCATTGTGTCATGATCAGGATGCTAGTGTGTCCAACAGCCATCATGGGGATAGCGGGTTAGAGCTGAACAAGGGGAAGCCAGTGCTACTAAGTGTAAAACTAGTGGGAGAGAGAGAGAGAGAGAGACCTGAAAAGGGTTCTTCCAAGATGATGAAGTCAAAAGTGTTACCAAGATATGGATATTATGGGAATTCAAAGCTTCACTGGCGTAGTTGGTTTCGCTGACAAGGTGTGTTGATATCCTATTTGAGGCGTGGGTTTAAATTTTAGTTTTATAGGACTAATTATAATGGTACAAGTTGGGGAAGTCTCGACCAGCACTGCTCAACATGACATTGAGTATGCTGACATAGTAAAGGAGTTCAAGAGATGGTTAGGTTTGCTGGAACCATTTTTCGAGCGAATGGCGACGAGAAATATTTAATTGGAAACAGAGCTGAGCAAGTTGCGTGCTCTATGCGATGAGAAGGATGTTTCCAACCTCGCTATACACAAGGAACTTAGGATGCTAAGAGAGAATAGTTCAGCATGTTCAACATATCCACACATTGTGGTTTATAAACTGATGGGCACACGGGATTTTCGAGGCATGCTCGGGGATGTGTATGTGAAGATTGTCGAGGTTAAGAAATGTGAGGCTATGTTCCGATTTTGAAAGCAGAATATGAAATTTGACATAGTCATACTAGTTGAGGGGCATGTTTTGGAAAGGGAACTAGAAGGGCTAAGGCTATTGTGGATGAATGTCTAATCCAGGTGGTGCAAGCTGAGGTGCTTCTTTCCACCTAATTAGGAAGCTAGAAAGGATAGATGTGTTGCCTACCATTATGGGGGTGAAGGGTTGTGGGGTTGATCAGTGTGCTACCAATATCGAGTCTAAAAGGGTTAATGGTGAGTTTTGGGGTGGCACTACTACCGAGGCTTTTGGTTCTAGTGTGATTGTAGTGGGGGGTTATGCCTAGTAGTTCTGGAAGTAGCGATGGGACCTATGGTCCTAAGATAGGATAGTTGTGAATATATGTGGATTGTAAATCTAGTAATGACTAAATTGTTTGATTCATATTCATAGTAATTTAAACATTATTTTAACTGGTATTTGTGTAATGTATAGGTAAGGGAATTATCAACGAATGATGTTGTGAGTTCTCAACATATATGTTTGTCGACTAGTTTCTGTCAAATGGGATGTGCATATGTACTTTCTATGGATAAATCTTATGCTGACTTAATTGACACAATGAGGATTTGTATGTTGAACATAGAGTTCGTGGGTACCTTAATGGTTTAGGCATCTCTTTGATAGTCGAGGACTGGGTGGGAGCACTTGGTGGTTGAGTGAAAGAATTAGTTTTGAGGATTATCAGTGTTGTGTCAGGATGGGAGCAACACATAAAGTGAGATACTATGCATTTGAATGAGTATAATGCTTATATGATTTTGAGCTAAAAAGCCAAATTCATAAGTTAAGAAAGAAACTGATAGCTGTTATGCGACATGAAAAAGAATGGCAGAAGTGTATGACGATATTCTTTGACGTAAAAGGTAACTAGAAGTTGAATTCCGCTGGTAAGTGGGGGAAACTTAGGAATATAAGGGGCACCTCATCATGAATTCACTGTTCGACTCTTGATGAAGTATGAAAGATTAAAAGGTCCAGTGGAGGATGAGAAATTACTCTGTTTTTTGGGCTAGAGAGAGGTGTCAAGAGATATAAAGTTTGTTAAAAGCGCAGTATGAGGTGAATAGTAGCCTTCATCCCAAGATTAGTAAGAGTTTGCATAAGAATCCTAATGATAAATGTTGGAAGGATCGTGTTTGCATTTTGTAACAGCAGGTACTTGGTTTAAAACGAGACCTAGAGACTTATGCATACTTCATACACTTAATGAGTACACAGCTAGGTTGATCAAAGTGTGAACCTAATGTTGATCGGAAGGCTTAGTATATGTAGCATATGCGTCGTATGGAGGTCGCTGGTTCCACACCAGAAAAGGTTTATTTGCCCAAGCGGTGGAAACTAGAAGAAATACTTGATGTGGGAACTGGATCCCTAAATTCAATAGACTATGGAATGCCCTAGTTGTTTGGCTAGTGTTAAGTCGTATGTTACGTATGGTCTTCTTTGTAATTTTTAGGGTTTTTTACAAATATTGTGTGTGATTGTTCCACTGTCTCTTATGGCATTTGGTTTATGGTTTTGGTTGTGTTGGGATAAGGTATGAATCAAGGGTGGGGGTATGAAAGGATATGTGTGTGTCGGATGGGGAAAGGGTCGAATTTATGCTTATATTGCAAGGCTGGTGATGTCCCAGGCATATGCAAAGTCGTATTATCCTCCCCAGTTCTAGGTAGTAGATGTGTATTATGCATGGGAGGTAGTCTAACAAAGACGAATTGAATTTCCGTTAGCGTCTCGAGGCTAGTTGTTTTCCAGGCACTTGCAAGGTTACAGTGTCCTCTTCATCTTTGGATAAACAAAGAAGGGGATGTGTATCCAATTGTGTCGCGTGACTTGTGATATTCCAGACATATGTGAAGCCACGTTATCCTCACCTAATTTATTGTGTTGGTTTTTTGGTTACTGATAATGCGTATTCATGCTGGCTACAAATGCCTAGCATAGCCGGCCCAAGGTACTCTATTTTATACACAATGTAATAACCTTTGGGTATTAACCATTGGGCCGGCCCAGGGAAGAGTTTCTTACTTCCAACACAAGCAAACAAAAGAGGTGTCCTACCTACTATCCTATATAAAGAAGAAAGGTAAAAATTTATGCTCAACTATTAATTCATAATTATATACACACTTTCTGACTTGATTGTTGGAGATACTCCCTCCCCCCTCCCGAAAAACTCTAGGGGCTTTAGTTTGCAGATTTCGACCAAAGAAGTGGCACATACAGCGCCGACGATTTGGGGTGCATCAAGTTGGCACGCCCTGTAGGACTTGGACCTTCTAAAAAAAATACGTCCCTTCACGAAGCCAAGGTGAAGGAAAAGATCAAGCAGTATCATGACCGGAGGGTATGAAAAGTCCAATTTTCCCCAGGAGACCTCGTAATGAGGAGGAATGAAAAAGCAGTAAGGAACCAGAAGGTAAACCCCCCAAGGTGAAGCATACCCCGGAGGCAGCTACGAGCTGGAAACCCCCCAAGGTGAGTTAATTCCCCGTAGATAGAATGTCTCAAACCTTAGGAGGTACTACTCTCTTAAATATCGGTAGATCTGGTGAGGCCATGGAGTAGCTCACCCGAAAATCGCTATAGGCTAAGGAACACCTTCGATGAAAATAATTGTTGTAAGTCGAAAAAAGTTCCCAATTATTATTACCTATCTATTGAAGTATGCTTCTTTGAAATATTCCAATTTTCTACTAAGTACAAGAACATATAATAATCCAAGGAGGTGTGAATCCCTCACTCTCTTTAACAGGATACATCAAAAACTCGAAGGGCCTCCATGGCCTATCGAAATGCTCGGGGTCGAAATCCCCTTCGCATATTTGAGCACATAACGGATAAAAACCCTTATCAAACGCTCGGGGTCAAAATTCCCTTTGAAAAATATGAGCACATAAGGGATAAAAACCCTTATCAAACGCACAGGATCGAAATCCCTTTTGAAAAAATATGAGTGCATAAGGGATAAAAACCCTCATCAAATGCCTGGGACCAAAATCCCCTTTGATAAAATATGAGCACATAAGTGATAAAACCCTTATAAAATGCTTAGGGTCAAAATACCATTTGAAAAAACATGAGCGTCTAAGGGACGAAAATCCTTATCAAATGCTCGGGTTCAAAATTTCCTTTGAAAAAATATGAGCGTCTAAGAGACAAAAGCCCATTGTCGAACGCTCGGGGTCGAAATATCCTTTAAGCATATAAGCTTTCAAGAGTTAAAAAAACTTTATCAAATTCTCGGGGGAGAAATCCCCTTCACTCGCATAAACGTTTAAGGGATAAAAACCCTTGCCAGACGCTTGGGGTCAAAATTCCCTTTGGATATAAAAGCGCCTAAGGGATAAAAAATCCCTATCAAGTGCTCGGGGTCAAAATTCCCTTTACATAAAAACACAAGGAACAAATCCCTGGAAATAACCAAAAGGCCTCCACACCTTGGTAAAAGCTAAGGGAATCAAGTCCCTTAGAAAAAAGATTGTACGAGTTATTGTTTAGCAAGTAAAAAAGCTTGAACGTATTTTATTCAATCATAAGAAATTCCATAGCAGCTAACAAGTGAGGGGGTCAAGCCCCAACATACATTTGATAAAAAATACAACATTACAGTACAACAAACAAAGTATTTACCACCTACGCTAAAAATATAAGAGGGGAGTAGATCCTCCAAAGCGATTGAGGGGTCTTCCATAACCTCGGATTTGACGAGGGCTATGGTTATCATGAAATCCTTCATCGGATTCGATGCCTCCTCATTGGGATCACCCGTTCCTTGAACTTGGGATGAACTCGATGGTTCCCCTACCAATCGTTTGGGCCTCCGAGAGAGGGGGACGTCCTCGGGATCCTCATCCTCCTCAGCTATCTCGATCTTTGTATTCGAGGAGTCCCCTTGAATGTTGAACGGGAACCCTCATGGTTAACACTGATCGGAGGAATCCTTCTCTGAGTTAACGTAATTCCCGAATAACCCTGGTGGCCTCCCAAACTCAGAGTTATTACCCCTTGAGTAGAGAGGGATCGAAAGATGGCCCCCTTCCTAGTCCACCGGTGGACCCAAGTGGTAAAACACAGAGCCACTCCTCGTACCAGGTCTGGAAAGATGTGGATTCTGGGAGTTCGAACCCGTGCTCTTCTTTTTTTCCCCTTAGATTTCTTTTTTTTTTGGGTGGGGGGGGGTTCGAGAACTCTAAGCCCCTTACTTTTTAATCTTTATATCCTTCAGCAATTCTTCGGCCTTCTCAAAAGCTTCACTGTACTTGGGATACTTATAAATCTCTTTACGTTTCATGATGTCCACGGTCTCCTGGAGATACGTCTCAAAGTTGTCAATGAGCTTGTGCAGCACCATACCGTGTCGAAGGTATTAGGCTCGAATATTGTCTTCATAGGCCTTGAAAGTGATTTGACGCTCGTTGGTATCTTCTTCAAGCCTATTCTGCTCTTGGTAGGAAACTAGACACAGCTACTTGGTTTGGCTAACATATTTTTCTAAGTATTTTACCCGGGCTTGAAGCTCTTGGCTCGTCCTTTTCCAACCTTCGAGCTCGAACGTGATCCCTCAAACAACATTACGAAGAGCTTTGGCATCCGCTAAGTAATTTTGTGCTTCGTGATGGTAGTGAACTTTAGCCGCCTGGGTGCTTGAGGAAGACTATTTTGATATGAAAGCCTGAACTGCACTCAGGAATTCCTTAATAGTTCTGAACCCACCCAGGGTCAGTGGTAATCTCAGTTAGAAGTTAGTTGTGCCGCTCAAGGAGAAGCTTACGGTCATCGACCAAGCCATCGCGAGCAATGGCCATACTGTCCCTTTCTTCTCTTAGGCAGCTCAGTTCATCAAGTAGATCCATCTGCATCTCATGCCGACCGCTCCGCCATAGTACTAACTCTTCCTTTGTGGCTAGGAGTTCCTATTTGAGGTAGAGGGAATGACACCAGTACCGCCCAATGGCTATTTGATGGTCTCATACCCACTCTTCGACTACATGATACCACTTCTTCGTCACTTGAAAGAAGAATTCGAAGATGGACCCCCCCCCCCCCTTGAGAGTAGGGGGTGATAAGGAACT
>JAULKJ010329389.1:0-10124 GCA_032355405.1 Rubia balearica
TAATCTTGCTAGATGAGTATGTTAATGTTGTTTGTTATCATATTTTTCCTAAGGTAGCAATGAAATATTGAATCTTGAATGTTGTTTGTTCTATGTTTAGTCTAATAAATGTTTTTTTTGGTTAAATGACTAGAAATTTGGTTTAATGTTGTAGTTGTTGTCAAATTTATGCTTCTTTGTAAATAATGTCATTGATGAAATACCTGTTGGCATTGTTTGTCCAAAGAGCTTATCAATGAGGTTTAAATGGTGAAGAAGTAGTTCAAAATTTAAGTAGGGAATGGACTTATCAAGCTGAGAGATATCAATATTGATGTTCTCGATCTTGAGGAGATGAACATATACAGTATCATTGTGTTAATACTGATCCCGGTAGGATATCCTTCAGAGTGCACGATCAATGGGGCAGTCATGTACTACCACCTTGGTACTCGACCCCGGGTACACCATCATCCTAGAGATGCACCAAGTGGCCATTTCCTCAAAGAGTCATATACTCGCATATTGTAACATCATCATCGCTATGATAGAGAAGAAGAAGGTTCCCATCGAATCCAAACAGAAGATCCAGCCAAAGTACTACGATGAGAACTACTTCGGATAGAAGCACTCGCATTGGGTGATGGGGACGTGGGTTTATCGCAACATCCCAAAGGAAAATCTGGATGTGCCTACCACGCCAAGCCTGAGATGACTCCTTCGGTCTCCACAGCAGGGTATCCTGCCCCGCCACTCATCTCCCATGGTTGAGTTTTATTGTTTTTATGATTTATGGTTATTCCAAATGGTTTATATTTAAATTTTATAATTTTAAATTATTGAACTTATTTTTTTCCAAAAAACTTAAACGCAGCTGGGCAATGCTCCTAAAGGATGTGGCCAAGATCAAGACTCTAGCGCAGTGCACGGTATGCAATGTGTGTCAAATTATGGCAGACTTGGCGGGGCTGAGGTCTTTTATTTCTGGTATGATCAATGAACCTGAAGTGGACTCACACATGGATGCACAAGAGTATCAGACACATCACACTGAGGATGATGAGGCTCAGGATGAAGATGATAGGCTAAAAACCACGAATAATGAAACAGGGTCTAGCATCGGCTATTCCAAGTCTTCCACAGATGAGTCGGAGACTAAATCTCAAGACTATGGAAGTAGTTCGTGTAAAGAAGATCTTGACCCACACATGCTACCCAAATGATTGCCATGTCATTCATTGCTGTTTGTATCTTAGAATTTTATTGGGATATTATGTATTTAGTTTAATTCATAATTTTTTAGGATGTTTTCTAGATTATATGGTTTTTTTGGATTACATAGATTTAGTTGTCAATTTGCTTTCATGAAATTTGTGACTGGTTGTTGTGAACTTGGGATGGGACCTTTAGACGGTACATTCCAAGTTTTGTCTAAATAGGTTTACCAAGGTTGATTTATTAGGTATGATAGAGCAGTGCGACATAGCACTTCATTCGCACACATGATGTTGGTTTAACCGACATCTTACCAACTAACCTGAGATATCGTATGAATTATTGATTTAAGTGGATTTAAGGCACTGGTTTGGATCGAGGGGTTTTTGCGATATCGCATAATGGATTCCATTCAATTTGTATTATCTCGAGTCTATTTTACATTCAATTTGTATGGTCTCGAGTAGAACGTACTAAATAGTAGACGTCGTCTTGTATTATTCGAGTAGCCGAACAAGACAATGTGAAATTTCCATTCATATTTTTAACCTCACAAAAAATAACTTAATATCCAAAGAAATAATAGAATGACAATTGAATTTCCAATTACATTATAGCACGAACCAACCCTTAATCCTCCAACAAGGTAAGTTTAAATGATGTCTACATCTAATCTAAGTCCCCTTCTTCTGCTTCTTCAATTTGGGGTGCCCTCTTAATCCACAAGTTTTCTTTGTGGTCTCTTCTTAACTCTAGCCCTGGCCAAATTAACTCATCTTGGCCAACATTACTAGTGCTGGGTAGTGTGTGGGAATAATGTTAGACAGTGATGATGGACTAACATCTCCCAAAAATTAACTTTTCACGTGAATGACCAATGATTTTTAGAATCACATGGATCAGCAACATAAAACACATGTGTTTCCTTTGAAAAAGGATGTAAGGATTTCTAGTAGAAAGTGTCATGCTCAAATCAATGATTGTAAAACATAGCTCGTCCATCGACACACTGGCATACCTATTTTCGTTTTAAAATTGAGACCCCAAATGTTTTATAGACGAGTTCCCATATTTCTTCAATCACGCCACAGTAAGATATGTTCCCATAGATGGGATTTTTATTCTTCACACTGCTTACATACAATGCTTCCGCTACTAGGCTAGTGTTGTGTTGCAATGTGTGAGTCTCATTCACGGGTTGAGAAGGTAAAACTATTCATGTCATAAACCGTGAAGGAAATTGCACTAGCAGAATGTATGAAGGCTAACCAATTCAAGGTCTCGCTGTGACTGTCCCCGACTACAATTGTGCATAACCAATCGATGAACCTGTGATTGTGTTCTACAAGCACTTATTTCTCTAACCAACCAGAGTGCCACTCTATGATAGTGTCCATGTGCATATCCACGAATGGGCACACTAAATTAGAATTTTGTAGAACATATAGTTGTGTTTTTGCCAACTCGTCAGAACATAATACCCCGGTTGTTCCTCTTTGGAAAACTTTGCCACCCATTCTGTCTGCAGGCAGCATTTTTGGTAGCCCACCGACTCTTTATTATTTAGGAATTCCGTGCAGTATTCTTTGGATTTATGATTTGCATACCTCTACACAATACTACTAACTAGTTGATATTAATTTTATAAATAACCCTTGCTTCATATGCCTCTCGAATGGATACATCCAATGTTGCTAAATAGGACCACATATTATTATCTCCTATACCATGTGAACTAACAAGTCCATCATTATGTCAGATACTGATGGAGGGAAATGCATCTCTAACTAGCACAACACGACAACTATTTCCTCCTATTGTTCCTCTAATTTCTGAATTTTAAACTATTTACAAAAAAATTTCCTTGAAGAAGCGACACAACCAGGTGATGCACTTTCTAACATTAGTTTGCAAGATGGTCTTATCGCAACCCGAAGAATTTCTTGAATCAAACAATGTGAATCATGTGATTTCATACTCCCCAATCTCAATTCCTCATAGGATACTAAATTGCAAACCCAAAAAGAGTAATTGGTTGGGACATTGATAATGTTCAGGCTAAACTTATCAACTCTTTCTATGATTTTGAAAGTGTGTAACAAGCAGCGGGCAAGTACGTCTTGGATCCCCGCACACTGAGAGCCAAATCAGGTCTAATTACCATTTCATCCACATCTCTCCTTGACTTCACTCCATTATTTGTTTTACCCGAGATATTCATCGAAGTACCAACCAAACTATCACATGCATTTTTTCAATATGCATCACATCCAAAATGTTCCAGACCTCAAGGATCTCCCTATACGGTAGATTAAAAAATGGAATGCTTATTCCAATTAATGGATCCCTTAGGTTTCCTCTTCCTTTTGCCAAAGTAATTTTGAAAATACGTAACATGCACTGAATTGATGCACTTGTTAATATGGGAGGAGGGAACCCCTACTATACTTTTCCATTGAATTTTGTGTGTAGGTTCCTCCATCGATGACTTTCCAGGAGCCACCTACGATGCCTGAGAAACACTATTTTGCATCCATGGCTCAACTGAAAAACAATCCGTTTCTTCCAATCAAATGGGGTAATGCCTTGTGACTCTTAACTGAATATCCAGACAAGTTTCCATATGCGGGAAAGTTGTTGATAGTGAAAAACAACAAGGATTTTTACCCGCCCCCTCCCAACATCATTAATAAACCATGTCAGATCTACTAAACTGAGAGGAGGCTGTGATTAAAGATAGAGATTTATAATTTTCTCCCATTCCTAGTACTATACTACTAAGAATGGTAAATAGTAGCAAGTACCGGGGTCGTCTAAAGAGATGTTAGGAATATGAAAATTAAATATACACAATCGTAATTGGGTCGACAATCCAACCACATGTTAGGAATAAACAGTGTTGGTAAAACAATCGTGGGGGGATATATGTACTAATAACTACTAGCATGCAAATGATTACAATAATTACAATATAAACTCACACTCTAGATATATTTGCATAACATGATTAATGTCATTTCTATCATCGATTTGTTTGTATCTTGTTGTATGAACAATGGTCAAAATTTCCCCCTATCTGTCACATAGGAGTTCTTGTATTAAATCCTCCATAAGTCACGCCTCCATAACTAGGAGAGTGCAACAACGACAATGGCTCCTTTTTTAGTCTGATTCTCCCCCTTGCGATTAAATCTCAGGCGAAACACTAAAAACGCATTACCCCTAGGCCTACAAGGGCAAAGGAAGTAGGCATTTTATCGATGGTTTTAGGAATACAAAGGTAACCCTAGCTTTCTATGCTATCTATCTCAACCCACAGCCCTTCAAACCTAATTATTGGGTAACTAGAGCATGGTCTATCATAACGTCAACAATGGCAGCCTAGGTACAAACACCCACACGGTTTCAGACCCATCGTTATCCCAAGTGCATCTAGGTTTCCTTCCCTGGGGGTATAAATATTGCAGCAACATGAAAGTAGACTTTGGCATGTTCTAATTAAGTGTTACAATTATTCAATTCACAAGAATATTAAGAACAAGCCTACATAATAATACAAAAGCACATAGAAATAGGTAGATCTATGAAATCTCACAGAATGAACATAAAAAATGAATACAAATATTTCCCCAAGTAAGATCCCTACTCCCTAAGAATTGAACCCAAGTATTTCATTGGATCCAACACTTTTGGGCAAAATAAACATAAAGAGAAGAAAGGAAAATAAGGTAGAGAGAAGGAAGAGTGTTTTTGTCTCTCTGACATACTCTACAAGATGAAAAAATGGGCATAAACTTAAAACCTAGTAGACATAGATCCATATATATAAAAGTAGGGAATTGGGAAAAAATATGCAAAAATGGCCAAAAACACAAGCACCCACAACCGGTATGGGGGTTAGGATCTGTCACGGTCCTTGTCGGTCAAGACCCTTTTTGTGCCAGTGCGGAACGTTGGCCTTGGCACGGGCCGTGGCCTCATGATGGCACGTGCTAGCCTGGTACTGGCATGACCTAAGCTAACCGGCTTGGGTCGTTAGTTGGCACTCAATTTTTTCTCATACCGTTTCATGTCGTGTGTCATTTTGCGCGCTCCGTCACCTGGAACCTCATTTTACCCAGTATCTCGGCGTGGAAAGTGTCCTTCTTCAAACCCTGTGGGCTGGTCTTCAAATTGGTGACTTGAAACAGTGTGGGCAGTTTTGAGTGATACGGGCTGTGCTAGGTGAGACCCTCGTTCTGGCCCAGTGCAATTCGGGCAGGTCCGTTCCAGCCATTGCTTATCCGGTCGGCTGAATTTTTTGCTCCGTTATGGGTGAACGCTTTTTCCAATTTGGGAGTTCTTGTAGTCGATTTTATAGCGACCGAGAAGATAAATCCAATGGTTCCACCTTGAAGGTCTAATTCTCTTCGGATCTTTCCCAGAACTCCTTGCAACTTCGGATAACAATCCCTCCATTTCTTCTTTGGCCTTTTTGGAGTTTGAATCCAACTTTTTTAGGCTTAATTCCATCTACTACCACGCTTGGAGTCTATGACCTTCAATCTACTACCATTCTTGCGAATGATCTTCAATATTTTCTACCATCCTTGCTAATGGCCTTCTACAAAAACATGATAAAAGTATTCATGAGAAACCTACTAATGAGATAAAAAAGGAAGATCTAGGTTCCCTGGAATACAAAGTGTCTATAATCTTCAATTAAGTCTACAAAACTTAGAATTTGGACAAGAAAATCCAAAGTGGTTGTCTAAGACCTTTTTCGTGTAAACCTAAGTAAAGGTGCACATCAATCCATACTAATAGTCATGAGGGGAATCTGTACTAACAACTACTAGCATGCAAATGATCACAAAAATTAATAATATAAACTAACACTTGGAGAATATTTGACCAAAATGTTTAATCTTATTTCAATCATCGATTTCATCAAATACAAGAACTATAACCTACTCCAGTCTTTGTATCACATAGTGGTGGAGAATGGTCGAACTTACCCCTATCTGTCACATAGAATGGTCGAACAATGGAAATAGCTCATTGTGCTGGTCTGATTCTCTCCCTTGCAATTAAATCCCAGGAGGAACACTACGAACGCACTACTCCTAGGCATACAAAGGTAAAGAAAGAAGGTATCTTATCGATGGCTCTAGGATTACAAATGTAACCCTAGCTTGCTACTTTAGCTATCTCTACCCGCAACCCTTCAGACTGAATATTAGACTAACTAGAGCACAGTCGATCATAATGTTAGTAACGGAAACCTACGTACACACACCAACATGGTTCTGGACCCATCGTTACCCCAAGGGCATTAGGTTTTCTTCCCCAGGGGGTAACAATACTGTGGCAACCTAAAATTAGACTTTGGTATGTGCTAACTAAGTGTGAAAATCATGAAATTTATAGGAATATTAAGAACAAGCAAACATATTAATTAAAAAACACATAGAAATAGATGGATCTATGAAATCTCAAAAAATGAACCTCAATATATGAATAGAAATCTTGTCCCCAAGTAAGATCTATACTCTCTAAGCATTGAACCCATGCATTTCATTGGATCTAACACTTTTGGGCAAAACAAAAATTAAGGGAAGAAAGGAAAAATAAGCTAGATAGTAGGAAAAGTAATTTCTCACTCTAACCTAGTAAACAAAAGTTCACATATATAACAGTAGGGAATTGGGCCAAAAATAGGCCAAAAACCCTAGGAGAAATAACCGGCACGGGGGGTGGGATCTGGCACGATTCGTACTGGCACGGGACGTCTGCATTGGCACATGCCATGGACTCGTTCCAGAGCCTTCTATCCATGCATCGTTCTTCACACCCCATGGGCTAGTTTTGGCATTGATGACTTGAATTGGCATGGTCTATGTGAAATGGACATTCCGCACCTATACTTAGCCAAATTTAGAGCGAAAAGAGGATATTGGGCACACGACCGGCACGAGTTGGTACGACCCATTATGGGGCTTGGGTTGGCTCATGCTGGATCCTTGGCATAGGAAATTTTGAATTATATGGGCCGTGTTAGGTGAGGGCCTCGTGCCTGCCTAGTGCGGTCCATGCTGGTCCATGTTGGCCGTTACTGATTTGGTCGGCTGACTTGTTTACTCCTTATGGGTGAACCATTGGTCTGATTTGGGAGTTCTTGTAGTTGATTTATATCATTCGAGAAGAAAAATCTAATAGTGCCACCATCAAGGGATGATTCTCCTCATATATTTCCCATAACTTCGCACAACTTCGTACAAGGATCCCCCAATTTTTTCTTTGGCCTTCTTGAACTTTGAAGCCACCTTTCTTGGGATCAGTTCCATGTGCTACCATGCTTTGGATTTTGTAGTCTTCAATCTACTACCATCCTTGCCAATGTCTTTCGATATCTTCTACCAATTTTGCGAATAGCCTTCTACAAAAAAATGATAAAAAAGTATTCACTAGAAACCTACTAATGAGATAAAAAAGGAAGGTCTTGGTGCCCGTGAATACAAAGTGTCCATAAGATTCAATTAAATCTATAAAACTCAGGATTTAGACAAGAAAACCAAAAGTAGATATCTAGTCCCTTTGTCGTGTAAACCTAACTTAAACTAGCAACCAACTAAACAAAAAAAGATTTGAAAAAATGTGTCAAATGCATTAGCTAACGCATGCACAAAGGTACACATCATCTTTAAAAGTAAATGACTTTGTTTGAATCCATCACACATCCTCATTCCAGGATTCCATAGCTTTTTTAGGTCATCCACCATAAGGGCTAGGTACACATTGATATCGTTTCCCGGTTACTTCGGGCGGGAGATTAGAAGTGACAATATAATTTACTTACTCTTCATGCACAACCATGTAGGCAAGTTGTAAATCATTACCATCACCGGCCAAGAATTATGATTGCTACTCATATTATAAAATGTGTTTATTCAATCCATACACAAACCAATCCTCATATTAAGTGGCTCATCCCTAAAGACCGGAAAGGCCACGTCTATGTTTTTCCATGACTCACCATCAGTCGGATGGCTAATAACGTCAGGATTAACCACTATCTGAAATGCATGCAAACTCTTATTACATGCATCCTTAGAAAATCAATCAATCTTCTCAATTGGGGAATAATAGATAGAAAACAAACAATCTTTACGGGAACCTTCTTCCTCTGTCGATTTCCAAATTCTCTATCCTTATCTACCTCGTTCTATTTAAACCTCAGAGCATTGCATTTCTGGAATTCATCCATGTCCAAGTGATTTCTCCTATACAAGATAGAATTGTTTCAACAAACCGGTATCTATTAATAATCCATGCTCATCGGATAGGGTACTTTCTTCTCCCGATAGCTGTTT
Source organism: Rubia balearica (assembly GCA_032355405.1). Lineage (NCBI taxonomy): Eukaryota > Viridiplantae > Streptophyta > Magnoliopsida > Gentianales > Rubiaceae > Rubia > Rubia balearica. Next base: position 8,547 of record JAULKJ010329389.1, read on the forward strand.
CAAGTAGTCTATTTCCAACCAGAAGCTTTTTTTTCAATACTTTCAAAAAGCTAGAGAACCTAAAATCATTGTAGGAATACTTAGCTTTCATCTTCATCAACCGTAACGTAGCCTTCAATACCATCATTCCTCTTTGTGTAATCTCCAAGAAACTCCTAAATTATGCATTCAGAAATTAATGCTATTTTGGTTACTACTTGATTTTAGGTTGAATCATGGATGATTACCAGCGAACCGGTCGGTAAACGGCAGGGTTTTGATTTCTGGGAACTTACGCAATCCCATAGCCTACTTAAATATTCCCTCCAGATAATTCATGAAATATTGAAATGAAAACAGAATTTAATATGCGTGCATGAATTTTCTTTGCCCTTTTTGCAGAGTTGCAAGATATACTTGACTTCAATTTTTTTACTATGGTCATTCTTGTATCGTCTTAATTGCTAACATGTATCGAGGCGAGTGTAAGGTCAAATGTTGGTTTGCTTGTAATAAAAATTGATTATTTTGAAAGTGAAATGAATCTATTTTCATTTTTTTCCACTAATAATTCTTCTAATTTTAATCAAATAACTAAAACTGCTTGGCTTATGAATACAGAAACTTATCAAGAGATCGATATGACACACAGGCGAATGCACGTACCTTCACGCGACCGTGGAAGAAAGTTAATTCCAAGAGGGGGCTGTGGACAAGGTTGGGGTCGTCCAATAGGTTCAGTGAAAAGAAATTTGTGGTATGATAATAACTTGGCTCTTGAGGAGCACTTTGACATGGGGAACAAGCGATCAAAAGTTAGTTAAGAAGCTATTAAACGGGCGATTCCGGTGGAATGGAACATCAATAGTGGATTTTTTGGTTGGTGAGGCTTGAGATTACGTGATATGAAAGCTTTTAACATAGTCCTTCTGAGCAAACAGGCACGGAGGCTCATAACTCAACCTTCTTCACTGCTTGCCAGGGTACTTAAAACTATGTTTTATTGGGTACCAATATTTTGCATTCAAGTTTGGGGGGCTATCAATCATGGTCCTAGCGCAACACATGGTTGTATTTGCTCTGCCTTGGATGTCATAGGGCGACTAGGGCCGAGCAGATCACGAGCATTGTGCACTACACATAGCTTCCACAGGAATGTGAATACTTTATCAAGAATCTTGATCACATACAGAGCCATTGCATAACATTTTACATTTGATAGACCGTGACACTTAATAAAGAAGGTGGAATTATTATAAATAAAAAGAAATAAGAGGTTGATAGATTAGACATGATATTATAAACAACTAATCAAGTAACGTCGAAATTGATATACTTGACTTCAAATTTTTTACTATGGTCATTCTTGTATCGTCTTAATTGCTAACATGTATCGAGGTGAGTGTAAGGTCAAATGTGGGTTTGCTTGTAATAAAAATTGATTATTTTGAAAGTGAAATGAATCTATTTTCATTTTTTTCCACTAAGAATTCTTCTAATTTTAACCAAATAACTAAAACTTCTTGGCTTATGAATACAGAAACTTATCAAGAGATCGATATGACACACAGGCGAATGCACGTACCTTCACGCGACCGT
>JAULKJ010329399.1:0-10124 GCA_032355405.1 Rubia balearica
TGTCTGAAGAGGGGATATCAATCTGTCAATCTAAAATCTGACTGTTTGCAGCTAGTTCAGACTTTAAATCAGGAGCTCAAAACAGATTTGCAGGATCAGTGTTTGGTTGTCTTATTCTGCTATGTTTACAAGCCTTTTCTTTTATCACTTTTTGTAAAGTAGATAGAGACGTGGTAGCAGATGTTCATATTTTAGCTGCTGATCTGCGGTTCCATCAAGCTTGTAACTGATGTTTTTATATGATAAAGGCCGAATCTTCGAGTTTAAAAAAAAGTCAGTTGGAGTTTCTTGACTTGCCACATCGAAGATATATGTAGGGAGAAGCGGGGTTTGATAATCATGCACATTCAACGAATTGCAATGACTTCTAGTGGTGAATTAAATACAAAATAGTGCATAGATGTTGATATAATCCCATTTCCCCGGCCATTATTTCACAATAAGAATTTTCAACAATAATTAATACTTTTGTTGTCCCAATTTTATTTGCATTGGAAAAATATTCATGGGGCAGAGCCTTGTTAATTAAGTAGTCTTGGAAAATTTCTTAGTGAAAGCTGCGTACCCTTTAATCACGCAATCCATTTAACATATAAACAAACGTGTACACTCACACAACTGGTAGAAAAGGATAACACGTCTAATTTCTATTTAAAAAATAATAATAATATAAATTTACAACAAGCTAACCAAATATCATACGCTAACCAAATGGCCCAGTTCCAAGGGTCCACTGGTTCTCAATTAAAGATAATTCTCGATTCTGAGTTTTCTGGTGCTCCCTCCGTCCAAGTCAAACCGTAAACTAATTATTTGATACGGTTCTCTAAATTTTAATAGTATATTTGAGGAAATATATAAGTTAAAATATTATCGTATGTGATATTGTTGAGTTTGTCATAACAAATAATTTTTCAAAAGTAACTTTTTATTTACCGCTATTATTCATAGTTAAAAATAATAATGGTTAGGTAATTTTTTTGATGAGCGTGAAATTTTTTGTGTGTAATTTGACCTGAGGCAGCGGCGGAACTAGAAGCAGATCTGAGGAGGGACAGGGTTGGGCAGAGCGGGGTTGGGCTAGGAGGACCGAAACAGTAAAACTAGCCTTAGTCACCGGAGGTCTGGGGGGAGTTCCGCCATTGACCGGAGGGATTATAATAATTTCGTCAGATGTGCGTTGTTTGATCATGTTCAAGACTGAATTACTTATAGAGATCCAATCACAAGGGCTGATCATATTATTTTGAACACAGTTTATACATTATTTTTTAAAATTGAAACCGTAGTTGACGGGCTGATTGATTTATATTATGTGAATTTAATTGTTTAATAGTTTATTTTGGGATGATCTTTAACGTGTATAAGGGATAATCGTGTTTATAAAAAAGGTACTAAAATAAAATTTTCAATCATCCATCTTTAACAAAATAAAAATATAAATAGAAGGGGTAAAAATTACAACTGCAGGGACCATACATAGGTATCGGTTATTCGGTACAAAGACACCAGTTATTTGACCCCCTTGAATGCCAGTATCTAAGTAGGAGGTGTTGAAACGTAATTATATAGGCACTTGTATACTCTATCGGTGCTGAAATGCCATATCCAGCACTGGTAACAGCTACCGATGCTGAAGTACCCTTTGAATGTACTAGTGCTTATAAAAAAAATGCCAGTGTTGGTATTTCTTAAAACCGGTAAGTGATCGATATCGGTGCTGCTGATTGGGTTGATTTCACCATTTATTTTGGGTTGTTATTGTGCTGAAATGTTGTGTAAATTACAGGATATTTTTGTTATTTGGAATGTTATTGTAGCTTAGAGATTTAGAGGCTGAATTGTCAAGTTGCTGTAGTTTGTGGTCGGTATGGCCTTACCAACCAATATTCCAGAAACATGAAGGAAGTCCCCATTTGTGCTTGAAGATGGAAGAGGAGAAAATTATGGAGATGGAAGAGGAGGGGAGGACCGATGGATTATTTTGTTTGATTACGGCAAGTTAAAATGATGTTGGAAAATAATCTGGTTTGATTTGAAGACTCATAAATTTTTGGAGAGAATATTGTGTTTATCTCTTTGAATTTTAAATAGATAAGGAAAGACATATTTTATTCCTTATCTATCTTTAAGTTGTAGTTATTTTAGAGAGACTGTTTCTTCATTCGTACGCAGACAGAAACGCACGTAGTCATTCGCACAGAACATTATTCGGTTTTGGAGTTTTTCAGTATTTTATCCAGACAATTTTCATATTTTTTTCTTTTTATGCTTTGGATTGTTAATTCAATTATATTTTCTAGCTAAATTCATCTTTTTCGTTAAATATCAAGGAAGTACTAGCATCGATTCTCGAGAGATCTAATTAGCTTTTAATCCTGTATTTGGATGCTTGCAATTGTTGTTCTTGATTATAATGTTTATGAGTGCTTTCATGTTATTGAGTAGTGCGCAATATTTGATAGCTTGCTATTTAATTTAATGCCAATTGAACCAATCATCTGTAATTGTGATTTAAGTTCAATCAGTGGTAGGGAACAACGGTCTTAATTTAACAATCCTGCATCAGAGTTTGTTGGTTATAAATTGGGTTTTTCTCATTATTAATGCTGCTAGCATATTAAATCTATAGAGTGTCTCTTAGGTTATATGTTAGTTAGAGAAATAGTTGGTGAGATGTCCTCCTGATTATCGACAAAGTAAGGAAATATTGGTTGCTTGCAACTGTGACCAATTTGTGTTCATGCATTTAAAGTCATCTTTACATCAAGGATCGAGATAGAAAGTTAGTACGGAATTGATCGGAACCAGAATTTTCTCATCATAGTTAAATCTTTTTGCAATCTGTAACAATTTCTCATTCTCGTTTTTAATCAATTTTTGGTTTTTATTATTCATTATTCTCATCTGGTTACATTGGTTACAAATTTACAGATTAAAGATTAAGGAAAAAGTCTCGCCAATCTCTTGGAAAACGAACTTGCTCGCAGCTATACTGGTTGGTATGCCCATACCGACCACAGAATCTTGAACTGGAAGTTCAGTTTAGAACTCGATTTATTTTTGGCGTAAAATAACACACCAGTTCCATGTATAAATAAATTCCCGGGCCTCATATTTATTGATAACGTCAGCACTGGTATTGAAGGCTATTCCCGGGGCTTATATTTATTCAAGGCTATGGGACTCATTTTTTGAGCACCACTACAGATTTAATACTGGTGTCTGGGAATCTTGAAATGGTTAGAAATGTCATATACCGGTGACGGTTTATTTTTTCTTTTGCAATGCGATTATTTAAAATTTACTTTGCCAATCCCGGATCGATATGCGGGGAAATTTCATAGAAAATATCCAAAACAGCTAATTATTATGTACTGAAATATTCAGAATTAAATATAGTCGGAATCGAACCAAGAATAATACTAAGAAAAACCAAATGAAAATAGTAAACACTGTAGAATTTTAAAAAAAAACTTCCAACAACAACCAACAAATTCATAAAACTAATGACGAAAAACATAATTAATTAAAAAATCTACTCCATTTTACGATAGGAGGTCCATCAATTGATTTACTTCCTTCGAATATACCTCTACCCAATCCTCGCACCATCTGTCGACTACAACCATACATTCTTGGCATTGTATGCTCCTTGGCCCTTGGGAGACACCTGTTGTTTACACAATCTCCGCATTTTAGTTGTAAGTATTGATTAGGTAAGAAGAACAAATGTTTGATTCACAGTTTATCGATTGACCTCTAGAATATTCGTAGCGGTAGTTTTGAGCACAAGTTATTCCATGAACAGGAGAACGTAGTAACCGCATTTCCAATTATTCACCTGACGCCGGTATTGCAAAGGAAATTGATCAAATGTAATTGTCTGAAACAATGTTAGGAATAGAGGAACTTTTGTATTGAATGATTTATATCAATATTAGTGATTTTCCAAGTGCAATCGTAAATGGTTCGATCTTTCTCTTCTCCCTTTGATATCAACATGCTAGCCTGTCAATGTTGAACTTTTATTAAGGTTACCCATTTAACATATAGAAGAAAAATCATCTGTAATACGAAAGAAAAGTAAGTACCTTGAAATGACTTGGTTATCAATTGTATAGTGGGGTTTAATTCCTCCATCAACGAGTCAACGGTAAAAAATGCATCGATGGATGAGGATTGAGTACCAATGATTGCAGTGTTGAAAAGCAGCACATGAATGATTTTGTAATCGAAGTCAATTTGCAGGACGTATTATAATTTTAAAATGTCACTTACATACTAATGTACGGCACCACATAAATCTTAGATTATGTTTGAAGCATGGCTTCAAAATTATCTTTGACACGATTATCGATTTTGTTGCTCTGAATTCCTAGACCACGCATCCCATGATCAACACAACAAACTGTATGCGCCCATTGTTAGTGTCGAGGACTTGGTCCGAAAGGTTTCTAGAATAATAGAAATTTTTAACGTCTTAAACAATAAAGAAAACATTAATAGACTTTATGTGAAAATGTAAATTGTACCCCATCCATACATCTATTTGAGAGTTTGAGAGTCAAGTCATCGAGTGGAAGTTTCTAAGCTTGCTTCTAAAATCCACCATTTAATCTATTTCCAATCAACATGTATGATGGGTGCCAAAAGTTGATGGTCGTAATTGTGGCAACAACACAACCTTTCCCGACCCCTGCAAGCTTTCCACAAGCTCGTTGCAGTACTTGACGTAGTTCTCCGATATGCTGACAAATTATGCCGATTGTGAATATGTGATTTTGGAGATGAACGAGTGTTAAGGGTAGTTAAAAATTAATTAAAAACTAGAATAGATGATGGTCTTGGATGAAATTTTTTTTCCTAGTAGACAGTAATTGGTGCTTGATCCGGATTGTGTTTGGCGTAGATGTGTGAGAAAATAAATTTAATGTAAAAGAATGTTAAGTAAGAAATAAATCTTTATAGTTGTTGCAATTTTTTGTACTTATTAATTCATCGTCGTCGATATTAAGGCAGTAAAGATCATCGTCCTGGGCCGCATTGCCTTATCCTCGGGTTGTAGATCATCTCCACTTCCGACCAAAGACATAGGCCAATCTACAACACTTCCCAATGCATCTCCCATATCATTGAAAGCATGGTTAGCAGACTGTGATCAACCTTTTGAATTGTAAATTGGCTCGCACACATGAACACAAGCTACTCCACTCGGTGCCTTATCACGATTCCTTGATTTCTGGAGCAATGCTTTTGCAGCCCTTACCTTCTCTCCATCAATTTTCTTGATAAACAAGGTGACCAAGTCACCATTCTGTTTGACAAACCGATTATTAAGTTAGTCCAAACATTCTTTAGATTTAAATGAAAAAGATAAGTTAAATTTTAAAAAATAGAAATTGAAATGCGTATTAACCTCTTCATCCTCTTCCGCGTCGCTGGGATCTTAGACCGAGCCGCTAAGACTGATAGATACACCAACCAAGGCCTTCTCAATGAAGATCTTTCGGTCTGCTAGGCCTTCTGGGATACTAACTCTGTTTGCTGCAGCAATCAACCAACTGATTAGTGGGGATCTTCTTTCGGGATGAGGAGTTGTTACTGAACTTGCTTCTAGCTAGATGTGGGATAACCACAGTTATTGGCAGTCAAGTCTGTATACCCCTATAGCGACCCGGTTGATCCATCTTCGATTTGTCTCTTACCAAAATGTTCTCACCGGGTTGCAACTCCAGGATTCCCTTCTCAGCTTCCTTGTTCATCCTTAACTGCTTTGCATATTATTGTGTTAGTATTCTGAAAATGTGTATAGTCATAAATGTGTTTATATGAATTGTATGCTTACAATTTTTGCAGCTATGGCTCTAACTTCCAGGGTTCGGTAACCTTTATGTTTCCCTTGTTTAACTCAAGGTAGGTAAGCGATCTATCAGGCTTGAATTTCTTGGAATTGAGTTCCTGCTCGATCTTCTCTTCATTATAGCCTAGATTGGTGAGCTTCTTTCTCTCCTTCCATTTCAGCTGCTCAATTATCTTTTCCCACATTGCTTGGTCACCTTTTAGACCCATGTGGTGGGTGTATTTATTTTCCTTCAATTGAGCACTTGCCTTCTCCCTTATTTTCTGATGCTGTAAAAATTTTAATCACTGATTAATACAATCAATGCACTCAATCGTGACCGGGACAGGATCTCTTTCCCAGGCTAGCATGAAGAGTAATGGGGTAAAGAACGAGGGTTATGACAGGATTTAAGGTGGAAAAAATGGTGGGAAGATTTTTTGGAGTTGAAAGGAAACCGTTATGACGAGGAAGACGATCAGTTTTCTTTTTATACCCCCATAGCCAGCATCGGTATAAAGGAATACATACCGGAGCCTATGTTGTTTCTCTTATATTCTAGTGTGTCTAGAAATGTCCAAGTATGGAGCAACGGTATGAAATTGAAGCCTTGACACAAAATACCAGTGCCTATGATAATCTAACGCAGCTGCATGGGGCTACTTAAAATGGGATGGTTTTTTAATTTCCATGTCCAGAAAATAAGGGGATTAGAAATTTTCTAATTATGGGGCACCAATATACCAATGCCTATGTCCCAAATACCGGTGCATAAGATATATTAAGGCAGCTACGCGAGGCTACGTAAAATATGGTTGATTTTTTTAAAATGTGGTCCTGATAGTTACTCATTGGGATTGTTTCTAAGTATAGAGCAGTGGTATTTCAGACCAGTACCGTCATTAACACAATCGGTGCATATGATGAACAAAGCTGCTGCTTGCAACTGCTTTAAATGAATTTTTATTTACCAAATTTTTGGACAGGGAGCTAGTAAGAACAAATATTTGTAAGTATGAAGCACCGATATAAAATAAAAGTGTGAGTACCGGTGCCCATTGGAAATGATGCCGCTGCTTGTGATTGTTTATGTTGGGTCTGGGCTAGAAATTATTTCTACCTAAAATCCCTTGGGGTGAAAAGCACCTTATCTGATCTAGCACCGTTGTAAGGACTGGTGTCCATTTCATTTTTACGAAAATTTGAATCCCCCCAATTTTTAAACAAATTTTGAAATTTTGCATTCCCCCATTGTTCAACACTCCTACGATTAAATGTACTACCGGTGCTAGCTTATGTTTCAATATTTTGCATAGTTCGATTCATTCTCAATAGAAAGATTAAAGTTTTTTTTTTCTTCTATTTGGGTAGTTATTCAATTGGAGAGAGAAATAGTCAATTAAACAAACATTGTATTCAGTGTAGAAATATTGGGTGAAAGGAATAAATGGAATGACGTGTATCTAACTTCCGTAAAATTACACGGTTGCCCAAAATTTTGTTATGCCTTCTCCTTTGCATCAAAATAACTTGATTTTGTGCATTCTTGGGTTAATATAGAAATAACAAGTAATTTCAATTTTTGATAAAATTATGTAAAACACTAGTACATGTCTTAGAGTATCTTACACTTGATTACTTAGAAGCTAGGAAGTGTAATCGGGTCGCAGTCTGAAGGGAAAGCTCCAACGGCTTTAGCCACATCTGGGAATTGATAGCTAAAAACCATACCCATGTGATCACATAAATATTTTCATAATGTGATTATGTAAGATGATTCTGAACACCCCCTCCAACGCCGCGACTCTAGATTCCAATGAATGAACCACATTTTCATGAGCTTGTTTGTAGAAAGAGTGTACAGTGATCTTACTCACTTGCTGCCCAAACATGTCGTGCAGATAGTGAGGGACACCTGCTTTGGTGCATAGTGACAAGATGAGGCTGCAGAAACCATAGCAGCCGGTTTTCACATTTTCCTCCCTCAATCAGTTTACGATTCGACGACCTACATTCCATCAAAGTTTTTGCTTCATTTTGTAAATATATGCGGGCCTTGATTTTTTTACCTCTGTGTTCACTATGACAGGTTCCATTCGAGATAATACAAAGTGATGCCATCCATTCATCTCGAGCGTCAGGGCTTCTTTTGAATCTTGGTCCAACCAAGTCTCACAAGTGAATAGACATTGGTTCCATTGCTAGTAACCGTCTTAACAATATCATTCCAAATTGGATCATAATAATAGAAAAATGCACCATGCTTGTTATGGAATGCAAGAAATTCATCCCCTTCGCTGGGAACATTAGGCAAACTGTACAAGTATTTTATGGTTTTAGCTGTGAAATGAACCATTTTCCTCTACAGAACACCTCAACCCACCTTTCCCCACGCCTCAAATTTGCATATAACACACTCAATATAGTAAGGTTCAATGTAGCAGGATGATCACAAAAAAAATTTCCCACCCAAGCAACCAGATAGATTCTTCAAACCTGGGAGATACTTCTATTCCCCCTCTCTGGATAAGGTCGGACATAAATATCTTGTCTTGTTGTTAAATTGGAAGAAGAGGATACCTTGCGTATCCTCTTCGACACCATGTTCTCTAAGTTTTTTTAAGAATGCTTGACTTGTCGGACATGAATATCTTGTCTTGTTGTTAAATTGGATTGTAGCCCAAGGAAGAAGGGGATGCCTTGGGTATCCTCTTCGATGGAGTTTTTGGTGTCATTTCCTACAAACTAAACTGAAGCATTTTAATTAAAATCTTGCATGCATCCAAATACATGAAAAGTATTTATGTTCAAAACATGAACACGGATTCAATGACACAAAATGTAATTGATGTACACGAATGGCATGTACATCATTGCATCATAGACTATAACCTATTCTACATACAATTAAAGAAGACATTGACAAAATGCTTGGATAAGCTATTATTCTCCCAAAATGAGGAATTATGTACAAGTAATTGACTTATTCTTTATGAATCTTTGGGTTGATGCAGGGATGGTGAAACTAGGAAAGTTTTTCGTTCTAACTTCTTGGTTGTAGAGGCAAAGTGTATGACCTTCTGAAGTTTTATTTTTAATAAGGGGCAAGGTTAGCATCAACATGAAATCACGGTACCAGTTCCTATGTGGGAAAAGGCATGATGAGACACTAGAAGCATGTGTTTCCTAATGCATTTAGCATATCTTTTATTAGTTTTTGTATGGTTTATTACTAGGTTTAAGTGGGTTTACATTAGAAGGGGTTTAGATAGCATGGTTGGTTTTCTTGTCTAAATCCCTCGTTTTGTAGATTATTTAGATCTAATGGATTCTATGCTCTTACGAAAGCACCTAGATTCTATTTTGTAAGCTTTATTGTAGATCACTTGTAAGCACTTTGGTGTAGCTTAGTGAAGGGCATTCGCAAGAATGGTAGAAGATATTTGAAGGCCATTTGTAAGGATGGAAGTAGTCAAAGGCGACGTGCTTAATCATGGCAGTGGATGGGATGCGCCGAAGAAAAAGATTCGAAGTCTAAAAGAAATAGCAGATTGGCACGGCCCGTGCCTCTTTGCACTGCCCTTGCCAACCAAATGGCTCGGGCGACTAAGTCCTTGTGCAAGCCATGTCTTTTACACAGCCTGTACACCCTGAAGTTCAAGTCCTGGAGTTCTAGTCCACATCTCGTAGCTAAATACGTGGCTGCAGCATCAGAAGCTAAAAAATTTAAAGTTCGCGTCTCGTAGCTAAATGCGTGGCTTCAGCATTTGAAGCTAATCCTGAAAACCTAAAAGAATTTTTCAAGCTCCACCGCCGCCGCTGACTGCTCTGTCGATCGCCGCCGCTGCCGTGCCGCCGATCGCTGCGCCGCCATCTCCAAGCGTCCGCCATTACTGCTCGTCTTCTCGTCGTAATCCGTTGCCTTCGATGCTTCTTTCTTCCACTCGCTGGAGCCACCGCTGCTCAGCTTTCGTCGTCCGCACAACCGCCGCCGTAACTTGCCGTAGCCGCTGCTCACCTTTCGTCGCAGCCACTGCTCCGACTGCCGTTCCGTAGCCGCTGCCCAGTTGTTTCCGTCTGCGCGTTTCTGTCCACACACCGCCGGCTATCTTCGTCACGCTCCGCCGCCAGTACCTTCACCCGCCGCCGTGCCCAACGTCTACCCATTCACCGATCTGCTCAATTTTCTGATCTACAATTATGTCTGCTGCTGGTTCTAGTTCTGATGCTGCTGATCAGCCCCGCATCGATGCTGGAACCGATACTACTACCCTGAATCACC
>JAULKJ010329409.1:0-10124 GCA_032355405.1 Rubia balearica
GGTCGTGTGGAAAAAGGTTAGATGGTGTGTTCAACACGTGTGAATGCTAGGATGAAAACTTGAAAGGGCTCCTAGTAAAATGAGAGAAAATGAAAACTACGTTAAGAATCCTTTGGCATTATCCTTTGTTGTAGCTAAGTTCAGAATCTCGAGCTATCCTTAGTTACATCCAAGTTGAGGATCTTGTGGATTATCCTTGGTCATTTTTCCAGCAACAACTTTTGGATTACTTTTGGTGGACTATTCAGGGGAGTAAGCTAGTTCAACGCTTATCTTTTGTACTTACCTTTTTCTTCACAAAATTTTGGGTGGTTAGGTTACTTTAGCATCTTCACGGAGTGTGATTTGTGAGATTCTTACTTCTTTGGGGTAACTAGGGCAGCTTAGGAATAAGTTGAATGTATTGTCTAACTTCCCTTTGCATGCTACATTTTTCTTAGTTCTTTTCTCATTTTTGTTTACTCGGGAATGAGGAAAGGTTTAAGTATGGGGGGATTCATTAGCACTATTATGCATGCGTTAGCAAATGCATTTAACACATTTATTATCATCTTTTGTTTGGTGGATTTATAGTTTTAGTTAGGTTTACATGACAAAGGGTTTAGACGACCAATATTGTTTTTCTTGTCTAAATCTAGGATTTTGTAGACTTAATTAAAGCTAATGAACATTTTGTTTTCACGGGCACATAGATCTTCCTTTTTTATCTCATTAGTAGGTTACTCATGATTTTTTTTATCATTTTTTAGAAGGCCATATGCGAGGGTGGTAGTAGATATTTGAAGGGCATTCGCAAGGACGGTAGAATATATCGAAGGATATTTGTAAGTATTGTAGTATATTAGAGTCCAAAAACTCTGAAGCATGTACTGGATGTAATTGAGCCCAAGAATGGCGGATTCAAAGTTTAGGAAGGGGTAAAAAGAAACAGATGGGTCGATGTCCGAGGTTGCACGAAGTTCTGAGAAAATTTGAGGAAAGTCATACCTTGAAGCTGGTACCATTGGATTTGTCTTCTCGAGCGCTATAAAACTGACTATAAGGACTCCCAAGTCAAACAACGGCTCACCTGTGAGAAAGTAAACAAGCCAGGCAACCAAATCAGCCACGACTAACATTGACGAGCACAGACCAGACTAGGCCTGCATGAGTTCCTCACCTAGCACGGGCCGTTCCACGACACAAGGCCAATGCCAGGAGCCTTCGACATGGCTCGATCCACCAAATATGAGTTGTGCCAAGATTCATCACGGGTCACGCTTAATCATGTTAGCCGTGTGTTTTTTTCTACATTTCAATCCAAATTCTCTACTATGGGCACGGAACATCCTGTTTCAAACAGTTTGCACCATTTGAAATCACTAATATTACGACCAGCCAATGGAGTGCAAAGAATGACACATCCCATGCCGATATACTGAATAAATTGAGGTTCCAGCCGATGGGGATCACTAAACGACATGAGACGCAGATAGAAGGAGTAAAATTGAAGTGCCGACTGACACCCTGTACCAGTTAGAAGGATTCGTTCCAACACAAGGTTATGGCCCGTGAAAAGGAATGCTTCCTGTACCGGCACGGGATGTGCAAGATCCCACCCCCGTGCCGGATGCAGTTTTTAGGGTTTTTGGCCATTTTTGGGCCTGTTGTTAGGCCCAATTCCCTACTACTATATATATATGGACCTATGTGTACTAGGGTTTAAGTTTATGCTCATTTTTTAGATCTCAAGAGTAGGCTAGAGAGAGAAAATACTCTTCCTTCTCTCTAGGTTATTTTCTTTTCATATTTTTATTTTTCTCAAAAGTGTTGAACCCAATGAAATACTTGGGTTCAATGCTTAGGGAGTCGGGATCTTACTTCGGGATAGTATTTTTATTCATATTCATTTTGTGAGATTTCATTTTTCAACCTATTATATGTGTTTCTGTAATATTATGTTGGCTTGTTCTTAACATTCTTGTGAATTTTATGATTGTCACAATTAGATAGCACACACCAAGTCTACTTTCAGGTTGTCTTACTATTGCTAGCTCCAAGGAAGAAAACTTTGGTGTACTTCGGTTAGCGATTGTTTAGAACCGTGTGGGTGTGTGCATGTAGGTTACCATTTTTAACGTTACGATCAACCATGCTCTAGTAGCCAACTATTCTGTTCAAAGGGTTGTGGGTAGAGATGGCCAAAGTAGCAAACTAGGATTACCTTTGTAATCCTGGAGCCATAAATAAGATGCCTACTTCCTTTGCCTTTGTAAGTGTAGGGGTAGTGTGTTCGTAGTATTCCAATTTGGACTTAATCAGATGGAGAGAATCATACATGTACAATGAGCCATTACCATTCTTGCACTCTCTTGGTTGCAGAGACGAAGCTGATAGGGGGAAGTTTTGGCCGTTGTCTGAACTAGGTGATACAAACACTATAATTGGGTATAGTTCTTTCATTTGATGAAATCGATGATTGAACTGACATTAGACATGTTACGTGAATATTCCTGAGTGTTAGTATATATTGTTAATTCTTGTGATCATTTGCATGCTAGTAGTTGTTAGTATAAATCCCCCAGTGTCTGTTTTTCCAACACTATTTCTTCCTAACACGAGGTTAGATTGACAAACCAATAACGATTGTGATTAGTTAATTTTAGATCCCTAACATCTCTGTGGATGACACCGGTATTTGCCGCTATCTAATATTCTAGGTAGTGTAGTAGTAGGAATGAGAGCAACATATAAATTCTATCTTTGATCCCTAAAAGTTCTCCTCTCATATTTTTAACGATGCTTGGAAGGGTGCAAGTCAGTGTTCCCAAATAAAATTCTATCTTAGTCCTTGACTTCTTAATAAAAAATATCCCGAATAAAATTGAGGGTACACCACCATCGCTCGCTACGTCAAGGACATATAAATCCAGAGGAAACACTAAATTGCCTACTCTAACCATTTCGCCCTTAACTAAACCTCGAGGGCTAGCTTGGGAGTGATCAACCAATTGGACAACTACCCTAGTTTCCTTAAGTTCACCTATGTCTAGGTTCTGTTAAATTAATATATGGTCCTAAATTAATCATATCATTTTTCACCAATTTACCGTCTAAGGAGATAGGAATTGAAAACATACCGAGATAGGTGGTGTGAGGAAAATCAAGTTCAAAGGTACAACAGAAGGAGACAAACTCCACCTCAACCCCATCTAAGGGTAGAATGGACTTCCATCAACAACGCCTCACACTATCAGTCAGATCGTGAAGAAATCTTGGAAGCTATTTCTCAATCGGCTGAAAAGAAAGATGTATTCACTAAGTGAACAAGGTGTGAGATTGAATATTTCGATGCTAGGGCTTTTCAAGAATGAAAAATCTTGAAATCCACATCAGAAAACTCGCCATCTTAGTGAGCCAACTTGAGGTCAAAGAGTCCGACAAGCTTCCTTCCCAACTGGAGATCAATATGAGAAATGTAAGAACTTTAAAGTTAAGTAGTGGGGAAATAGGTGCGTGATCCCGAAAATGAAATCTTGTAAGAACATGAATTGGTTGTGAAAGGTAACAAAACCAATTTAGAGGAGCACGAGATGCTTGTAGAGGCTGAACCAGTCAAAGAGCTTCGTAAACCTGGGGTGAGGGAGATTCCAGCACCACCTTTCCTTAGCAACCACCGATGAACACATTTGCAAGGTCTTCGAGAAGGTTGAGGTTAGTATTCCACTTTTGGACATGATTAAACATATTCCTTATTATGCTAAATTCTTGAAAATTGCATGCACTAAGAAGAGAACAAACCAATTAGGAAGGTAAAGAAATTTAAAATAGGGAGATTGGCTACTCTTAATCATAGGAACTTCCCCAAAAAATGTGATGACCCTGGTATGTTTTCAATTCCTATATCCTTAGGTGGAAATTGGTGAAAATGTTGTGGTTGATTTAGGAGCATCAATCAATATGATCCCTTATAGACTTTATGAGAACGTAGACACAGGTGAACTTAAGGAAACTAGGGTAATTGTCCAGTTAGCCTATCACTACCAAGCTTGCCCTCGAGTTTAGTTAATGATGTAATGGTTACATTTGGAAATTTAATGTTCCCGGCGGATTATTATGTCCTTGACGTAACGCACGATGGTGGTGCACCCTCAATTTTATTGGGGAGACCTTTCCTTAAAACATCAAGGACTAAGATAGACCTTCATATAGGAACACTAGCCTAGAGGATGACTTTGATAAGGTGGGATTGATATTTATAAATCCAAGCATGATCCACCCAGTCCCTATCTTGTGTGTAAATGCATAACTTTGTGTGATGAAGTTGCTCAACATGAAAACTTTTGTATGGTTGATAATGATAATTGCCTAGATAAAGGTCTTTATGAAAATGAGAAAGATAGCCTAGATGATGAGATTCTTGATGAATATTTGAGTGATGAAAGAAATCCTAACTTGTGCTTAAATGTGAAAATCATATCGATGAGACTTATGCATTGCATGATGTTAGTGATAACATGTCTATCTTGGATTGTTTTTCTATGCTCAATAATATGCAGCGGTTAGCGGTGAGTAGTGAAGGTGTTAAACTCCCTTGACCACCTCCTAAACCCAAGCAAATGGCTAAGGACTCGATATTAGCTAGGAATGGATATTCACTCTTTTTGGAAAACAAAGTGCTTAAACTTAAGGATGGCACTTTTTGGAGACCTCTCCACAAGGATGTTATCGTGGGTGGAGTTGCTGATGGTGACTCCGGAGACCCAATGGTAGTTTTCTTTTAATTGAAATGCATTAAAAAGAAACAAGTCGTGACAGGGATCTTTGTTACTTTGTTTTTCGATTTCTTTTAGTAGATAGATTTTGCATCTTTTTTTGACGATAAAGGATCTTGGGAGGGAACTCTTTTTTGTTTCTAAATTTAATTTCAAATATCGTGCTTTTTTTATTTGAAGGAAATAGGGCTTTTTGGGTGACAAAGTTTTTTTTTTTAAAAAAAGGAAGAACTAAGGAGAAAGAGCCATGTTCACAGGCAGCCTCAGCAAGACCCCTTCAGTATGAGACATGCCTCGTGGTAGGTACCCTCAGCATGAATGTATCCTCATATCAGACACTCTAGCAATATGAATCTTTTAGCTCATTGAAATCCCTCATAAAAACTCACTCTCACTTCATCTTAGTAAAACTCAAAAAATCGAAGCTTTTCTCTCAAAAATTAGCATTTTTGTTTCTTTTCGTGTGGGTTGTTCATCTCTTGTCTTAAAATTTCAAGTAATCCTTTGAGCTTTATGTTTACTTACTTTATTTAGCATGATAATTATGTGATGAAGAGCTTGCATCTAGAAATATTTGAGGTGATTTTGGGGAAATATTTGGGTTATGTGAATGGTCTTGTGTTCAACTAAGTGTGGGGGGAGTATATGTTCTTGTCCTTTGATAATATGATCATTATTGATTTTGGTTATTTAGGAGAAATGATTCTTGATTGCATGATTTTCTTAATGGGATGTATGATTTTCCCTGAGTTTGTTATGTAGAGAGATTGATTTTTAATTGAATGGCCTTTATGTTGAGATAGGAATGTTTTGGCTATTTAGGAAGAATTGTACTTCTTGAATGAGAGTGGATGCATGCATTTGGATATTCTTGAATTACCACCTTATTCTTGTTGTGATAGGATGGTTCCAAAAAGAAATAGATCGGAAATATCAACAACTACCCTGGGTGACAAAGGGAAGAAGCCGACCAAGGTTGGAAGATGAGAGACTGCAACTTCCTTTCCTCCTAACCTCATTCTTGTTTTTGATGAGTTCATGGAGTTGGCCACCATTTTCTGAGTGCGGCCTGGAGCTGGAAGTACTTAAGATGCCCAAAGAAGACCATATTGGAGATGAAGTTTGCATGCAAGGAGACCTTGGGAGCTCTAGGCCTAATCGAGCCCGTCACTTATTTTCTAAGCCTAATAGGCCTTAGGGATTTCTTAGAAAAGCATTCCAAGACTTACATACACTGGACTTTGGAGTTTTGGAAATCTTGGAGCTAACAACGAAAAATGAGGGGAGGAGAACCATCCATTTCCACTTGGATGATAAGGATTACACTATGTCGCATTGGGAAATTACCCAAGGATTTGGGTGGAAGTATGGGAAGCCGATTTTGAGGACACACCGACAAGTCTTCTCATTTTCATTGAGAAATTTTTGGAGAATTCTTTTACACTCAGAGGGGGAGCATAAATGCAAGAGCACCATGATGGTTCATTCAACGTTGCGTTATGTCTTGTAACTATTGTCCATTGGGGTATTCTATCCTGAAGAGATTTCATAGTGCCCCGGTTAGGACGTCCAATTCCTTTGGACGATGACTCTAGAGGGGAATTTCCACTCCAATATGGTGGGGGTATTTCTGGAATAATGCATGGCCATGGGAAACAAGAAAGGGAGAAAAATATCAATGAGAGGCATGGTTGGAATCGTATCCCAACACTTGGGTCATCCAGTTCCTTCTCCATTCTCATTGTCGAATTTAGGTGGTTTGGGAACGAGGTACACTAAGGACAAGTTATCATGTGCTTCAATGGTCACTGCCACTGCCTCTGAGGACCGGTTCATTTGGTTGTATGATGGCACTACGATTTGTAACTTCATGATTCTTCCACAACCGGAGTGCACTGCTATCAAACAAGACACTATATTAGTTGACTTGTTTATGGAACCTAATCTGTGGCATAAGAAAGATTTCTACATAGTCTTATCAAGTCTAGGCATAGACATTAAGGAGGATGGTGGGACTCCGTATAGGGTACCACCTAGTCATACTCACCTAGCTGTGGACTTCCTTGTCCAATTACGCGCATTTGGGGAACAACTTACAAGTTCTATTCAAATTTTGCAAGAGGTCGGTCATGCGGTAGAAAGGATGAGTTTAAAATTGGAGAATTTTGGGACTATGCTAGACTCTAAGGATGTCACTATGCAAATTTGGGAGTTCAGGTTGGACTCCATCAAGCGAGAAATTAAGTAGTTGTTTGCTATTGTGGATGAGAGGGCTTATGTCAAAGATGAGGCTACCGAGCACTTTATCGAGAAATTCCATATCTCAGGGCTTGATGGTTTTTGGGACATTATTCCCATCGAGAGGCTACAAATGCAACATATAAAAAGGAGGATGAGACGTTAGACAAAGTTTTGAGGTAAGAACCTTCGGGGTCATATAAGTGAGTTCCACTACTTTTCTCGTTCCCACTCGTGATATCTATATATCCATTGCATTCGGGACAATGCAAAGTTCAAGTGTGGGGGAGGGAGTAGTGAAACCCTTAGGACAATGCAAAGTTCAAATTATCATCATTAAAGGCTTGATGCTATAAATCGGGTCATCTTTAGGTTGTTTTTATTTCATTTAAATACCCCGCCACAAACAGCCCAGATTTGATATCGAACCACATGGCTGCATTGCAAGGAAACTGATAATCAGAGCTTCATCACAGATGTCGATGTAGTTACAAATAATGCTCTGCCAAGAACAACACTGCTCAAAGGCAGCGCCGCATGGCTGCATTACTTATAACTCCATCCTTACTTCTTCCTAACAAGCTCGGATCAAGTTTCACATTTACTACATGTGTAATCTACCTTTTTTAAAAACAAGTAACATCTAGAGTTAACATGAACTGGACATGCACTCAAAACCAGTAGATAGAATATCATAAAATAATAAGTAACGTCCAGGATCAACCCAAACCGGACATGCAGAGCCTAACAAAAGCTTATAAAAATCTCATAACATGACAATTAGTGTCCAGAATCAACCCGAACCGGACATGAAATTAATAACATCCATTGTATATATCATAAAATCACAAGTAGTGTCGCAAATCAACCCAAATCGGACATGCTGAAAAGAATAACATCCACTGTATATATCATAGAATCACAATTAGAGTCAAGAATCAATCCAAACTTGACATGCATAAAACAACAATGAAACACCGAGTATAAAATAAAAATACAAGTAGTGTCCAGAATCACCCCAAATCAGATATGAATAACACAAAAGTAGCTCATGATTATAACATATGAAGACAATTAGTGTCAAGAATTAAGCCAAACCGAACATGCACATAAGAACAACAGCTAATGAGTGTGTCATACAATAACAATTAATGTCCGGAATCAACCCAAACCGGACATGCACAAAACAACAGTACCAAAAAATGTTTGAGAAAAACAGCACAAACATATATCCCGTTTGTGATTTCCTGAAAGTACAAGGACATTAAATGATGGTTGGTAAAGGAAATGGAATGGGAATTGTTTTATTTAGTACAATATGTAAATCAAATAACTCGTCCTTTTGGGAAGACGGTTCACGAAAATTTTGAAGTTTGAATCAGCAGCTGTGAATTTTTCTAGCATTTCACAAAGTAAAACCTCGTACTCAGAGTTATCACAAATGCTCCATTTCAGTTTCTCTTTATTAAGAACATAAGTAGACCATTTTTTTGAATAATAACAGGCACCAAAATCGTAGGCTTACCCCACTGAATGTTGTGATAATCTATGTTTATGCATAATGTGGGGACTTAAGTTCAAGGGAATGAAGCTGACACTGAGTTTCACGTGGTATGTGTTCAGCATTAACTTGCTTAGGACCCTCACCGGTCCAGAAATTAGTCATATCAGACCAGGAATCAAAGTTTATTGGACTAAAGTGAGTAGATGTTTGTATTTCTGAGCACTGAAATGAAATCGGTGCAACAATATCATTCAGCTCTTCCAAACAGGCATGCACGTTGGAATCATAAGCTCTGACACAAGCCTGTTTTGGAACCAGGTATGCCCTTCAAGGGTAGGCTTCAGAATGTGATTTCTTATCCATTCTAAACCCCATCATCGGTGTCCATAATTACAAATATGAAAGCTGTGATTTATCACAAATGAATCCAACAACAGTACCAATACGTTTCACAAGAAATACTACAGAAAACCAAAATCACAACCACATCATAAAACTAGCATACACCCTAAAACCCATATTCACAACCCTGACTCAGAAACAGATCCAACAACAAAACAAATGGACCTCACTTTTCCGGACAAAAATTACCAAATATCCAATACATGACCACTCAAATATATACACAAAAAATAAAACACTACAACTATATGCTCAAACATACTACTACACTACAGATGTATACACAGAATAAAACACTACAGCAATATGCTCAAACATACTACTACACTACAGATGTATACACAAAATAATAAAACGCTACAAATGTATACACAAAATAATAAATTACTACAGATGCATTCTCAAACATACAACAAAACCTGATCTAAAAGGTTATGAAAATCCAAATAATTTTTGAACTCACCATATTAATCAAAACCACTTATTCAGAACAGTTATCATTCAATAAGATCCATTCAGAACATTTACAAAAAAATCTCATAAATTTGGATGATTCATAACAGAGACAGAGCACAAATAGAGAAATAAACATACATTTGAACACCAACCCAAACACACACATTTCAAACTGAATGAAAATGGACTACAACGAATCCAAAATAAAAATCGGCAACGTGTTGAATCAGTCAAAACATGGGACAACGTTGACAAAAAATATATCGGCAAAAGAAAACGTTGGAGAATCAACCGAACAACATAAAACGAACGAAATCAATCCAAACAACATAAGCCTGAATTCCAAATATGTAAAGCCAATATGAAATAAAGGAAACACAGATCCGAAAAACGTGAAAGGAAATAGATTTTGAAAACCCTAAAACCGGCAAGAAAGCAAAATTAAAAGAGGGAACTGGCTAAAGCCCTAAACAGAAACAAGATTTTTCCCGTTTCCTTAACCCGGTTGTAATCCGTACACCGGCATGATAAAAAATGGATAAAAACCTACAATTATTATGTAAAAATTTAACGTTAAGACACATGATTTTAGTAGAAAAAAGGATTCTGAAGAAACATAACAAGGTTTGGTTATAACATCAACCACTAAATATAAAACATTAAATTTGGTTATAAAAATGGGCGCATTGCGCTGAAATTTCTCCGACTAACCCGGATTCTTGACCATCGAAATTTTTATGACCCGTAAAAATTAATTTCCCAATCATTTA
>JAULKJ010329419.1:0-10123 GCA_032355405.1 Rubia balearica
AACCATACTGCATGGCTCATGCCACCCTGCTGATTAGGGTTTGACTAGAAGGATTTTGGGTTTTCTTTCATTTTTCACTATACAAAGTGGCCTTATCCATAGGGTTTAAAAGGATGTGGATCTATAGATCTAGATCATTTTTCCTCTTTTTCTTCATTCAAAACTCATTTTTATGGCATTTAATTAATCAATCCAATGCTATGGGTTTATTTTAGTAGATTAAATTTATGAATTTGGAGCATTTTTAAGCGTGCATTAACTTTAGATTTGTGAGACTTCAACATTCTTGTCTGTTTCATTTGTTACAAATATCATGCTTAATTTTTTTTTAGTGATTAGGACATACGCATAGTTAGATTCTTGCATGATTTAGTGTTAGGCTAGGGAAATTACTGGGGAGTGTTACATTACCATCTTTGCTTGAAGCCCTATTAAGATGTTTGAGGTGGTAATAGGATTGTATCATTGCCTGTAGTTTTGTGATTTATCTGTCTTGGTAATAGGATTAGTTTTCTATTTGTATTATCTTGTGAACGACATTGGGTTCATCCAGCAATTGGGTCAAATTTTATTAACTTCTCAATCGATGTCGTAGATTAATACCTGAAGTGCATATACCTAGTATGAGACAACTAGACATTGAGAAGGCCCTAAAGCTATCATGAGGTACTAATGTCCTAAGTGGCACAAGATGGGCTTAATATAGGTGTTCACGGTGGAGGTCTCGATGATCCATGCTACTACCGGGTTTAATCCACGATCTTAAACACTATGGGCTTATTAACCCCGGTAGTGAGAGCTAGAGTTTTCGCCTGGAAGTGCATCCCTATGCTATATGTGGAGGAGGTGAGATTTTAGTGAGAGGGCAGAACAAACATTGTGTGATAGAACAAGGGTTTTCTCGGGTTATTAACATCTTCACATTGTGTGATATAGCAAACAGATAGAAATATGTTAATCATGCGATGCAACAACCTCCAAGACTCGTTCTTACTATCTCTATCTCAATATCTTAGTCTATGATTGTAGTTTTTAATTTAACTCTTTATAACCAGCCATCCCTCCCGGATGTTTTCTACTCTTAAACACACTAGGTTGATGCCCAATTGTGATCTTTGCAAAACTATCATTTAACCCCCTAAGTCTTTGTGCACAACATCCAATATTACCGCTTTCTACTTTAATGTAGTTGTAAGTGAGGAAGGGAGAAGCAACATAAATATCATCTTTGATCGGGACCTTGCGGGTTTCTAACAATACCTGCAGGGTCCTTTCAATCCTATAAGTTAAACTTCATGGCGATTGAAGAAAGGATTGGGTACGAGATGGTTGCAAGGAGTATTGTAACAATAGGACACCACATCTCTAAACCAACGGTCACAACCATCATGTTATTCTACTATTTCATCCAAGGGAGAAAAATCAATCTTGGGTACACTATATTAATTGCATCCACTACAAGAAAAATGACTTTTTTACTTTAGGACTTTTAACTTGGTTTTTTTTGCCAAATAACTGAGGTTAAAGGTTCTTGCAACCTCGATTTTTTTTAAAAAAAAAAGTAAAAGGTTTTTTTAAACTTGATTTAAAGAAATTGAAAGGCGGGTTTTTTACCTTGGTTATTTTTTAACCAAAGTAAAAAGTTATAAAATCGAAATAAATGATGTAATTGAACGGTATGTGACATCGCAAATGGTGATCTATGGATGGGCGACCTCGCATCATGTTCCGATAAAATCGATGTCAGCAGCAAAGACTATCTGGTGTCAGTAATTGGTGTAAATTTAATTAAAAATAGGGGGGGCTAAAAATTATTTGCTAGTTTGAAAATGATTGATTTTTTTTCATTGCACAGTTATAGTTTAATTTTTCCTTTGAGAGTAATTTTAAAAAATGGTTTTGAATGGTAGGGTTAAAAATTGAGACAACAGATAGATATGTAAATAACAAAATTATT
Organism: Rubia balearica; assembly: GCA_032355405.1. NCBI lineage: Eukaryota > Viridiplantae > Streptophyta > Magnoliopsida > Gentianales > Rubiaceae > Rubia > Rubia balearica. The sequence goes on from JAULKJ010329419.1 coordinate 1,958, forward strand.
ATTGCATTGATAATAAATCAGATATTCCCAAGAACGAATATTCCCAAATACAACATTAAACAAATATTCCGAATAAAAATTATTTTATTTTTGTTCCACTCTAAATGATAATAAATCAAGTAGTAAATCCTATTCATGACCAAGAATGATGACCTTGGACACTATGGGTCCAAAATCATCTACTAGCTTGAAGAAGCCCGTGTCCCCAATACACATGTTGTGACAACTAAGAAACTGCCCAAAACCCTTTGGGACAAGAACTTGGTGCTTTTGTTGTTGCGTATCTCTTCAAATTCCAAAAGGATTAATTAATAAGAGTTGAAGAGTTTTTTCATTCATGAATAAGCAGCTCAAGGTATGGTTCATTAATCAAGAATCCCAAGAGTTAGATTCATGAACTGGAACTTTAACTCTTATAAATAGAGGGAGAGGTAGAGAGTTAAGTGTGAGTTTGGTAGATGTATGTTATGGTGTTCAAGTCACCCCTTATGTATTTTTAAGTTGTGGGAAGAATGTAGTCATTTCTATATCTGTAATCTGGGTTGGGTGGTCCTGTGTGACGTAATGCCTAACAACTGCAATCTGTCTGGCCCTTTATAAGATTAATTTTTTTGTGGTCGTGGAGGTATCCAACATGTTTGGTGAACCACGTTAAAATTTATATTTTGTTTTTCTTCCTTTCTTTCGTGTCATCTTGATTCTGCGCTAGGAGATTGTTTTCACAATGTTTGTTCCCCGTGTAAGTTCATGTTCCACTCTTTTCCATGACACCTCAACGCAACTTGGGTCTTGACATTATGTAGGTGTTGTACAATGTGCTTGGGGATGACTAAATTATAAACACACAAAAAAGCAAGTATAGATGCAAAAAATATGTTTTAATGAAAATTAAAATACATGTGTAACAAGTAGAACTTACCATTATTGAAATTTGACCAAAGTTCTTCTACTTTAAGATGCATCTGAAATGTGGATTGCCACCGAAAAAGTAATACTGTGAGTAATCAGAATCCGGATTGCTCGCGATCTACAATGGTCAAAAAAATTATTACTAATTAAATAAGAATATAAGTAACCTAATAAAAATGAATATAGCAAACTGAAAAAATCGCTCACCTCAATAGGGGAATAACTTGTTAAACCATCACTGAATTTCATATCACACAAATGAAATATCGTTAGTAATTGAAATTAGTTATAATACGACGAATCATTCAGATTTGCAAGGAAACTAATAGTGAGCGACCTACATCGTAATCACAAATTCTTTCGGACAGAATGACAACACGTGATCTAAGCTGTAACGTACGACGTCAACAATCGATTAAGTTAACACCACAATCGACTACTGATCGATGGCGCATTCAAAATAAAACTCTAAACCACTATGAATGACTGGTGGAAAGCCCGAATTTGATTACAAGTCAGTAACACTTACTGGCAGCAGGCGCCGCACGTATCTAGAAATCCTTAAAACATAAAGATAGAGAGATTGTCCAAAATGGTACCTACTTTTAACCGAAATTCACAGTTTGGTACCTAAATTTTGAATTTGTTCTATAAAGGTACCCGTTGTTTAATTTATGTCTCAAAAGGGCTTTTAGCAAAAATGGATACCAATTTGGATCAAAATTGTGCCATAACTATACTCACTTTTAGCTAAAAGGTGTCTTTTCAGGACATTTAATGAAAATGTGGGTACCTTTTAAGGGCAATTCTAAAAATAGGCTACCAAACTGTGAATTTCACTTAGAAGTGGGTACCAATTTGAACATTTTCTCTATAAAGATATATATAATGACTCTACACACATAACAACCCAAATAGATGGATGTTATCATTCAAGAACAATCATAACATGAATTTGACATAAATGGGATACAAAGTTTAAAACCTTGATTCCATACAAATTTTGAATACAATTTAACAAAAAACATGGAACATGGAAGTAATTGAATTTGGAATTTAGAACCTAAACGCTGAAAACATATATTTTGGATGAGAGAAGAATCTTGGTTGGAAACCATTTGGATTTTAAGTGGAAATGAAAATTTTGAGTTAATTCTGAAGTTGGCTTACATATATACACCATAAAACGACATTGTTTTGATTCATAGGGAATTCCACCTCAGACGTTCAACATCGGCCGACATGTAACTGAGACCGTTGGGAGTAGCAATATGATTAATGTCGGTCATATTATGTCTGGGTCAACATTTGTTTCGGCCCACTAGCCTAGTAAAATAGCCCAACGAATAAGCCTAACTAGGTTTCAAGCATGAATAATTATTTGACCCCATGTAACACGAATATTTAAATTGGCCAATCTGGTTTCCTTGAAGATAAAACTAAATGTATGTTAGTTTTCAAGATTGGAGGTCGAACCATGGGCATGTATGTTAATTTACGAAGAAGTCAAGCCACACTTGACCATACAAGACTAAAGGTCAAACATATGGGCATCTATGACAATTTACGAAAGAAGTCAAGCTATTGTCGGCCTAAAATGACTAAAGGTAAAACCTTTGGCCATTTATGTCAATTAACGAAAGAAGTCAAGCTATGATCGACCTACACAAGACTAAAGTTGAATCTTCGGGCATCTATGTCAATTTACGAAAGAAGTTAACTCATGGCTGACTTAATACAAGTAATGGTCGTAACCTTGGATGCGTAGTCAATTTATGGAAGTAGTCAAGCCACGGTTGACCTAACAAGACTAAAGGTCGAACCTTTGGGCATATATGTCAATTTACGAAAGAAGTCAACCCTAAATTGTCCTAATAGGACTAAAGGTCAAACCTTTGGACATTTATGTCAATTAACAAAAAAAAGATTCAACTGACGGTCGATCTAACACGAGTAAAGGTCGAACCTTTAGGTATGTATGTCAATTTTTTTAAATAATGCTAACCCACGGTCGACCTCACACTAGTAAAGGTTAATTCTTTGGGCATGTGTGTCAATTTACAAAACAAGTCAAGCCTCGGTTGACAACCAAGACTAAAGGTAAAACTTTTAGGCATGTATGTCAATTTACAAAAGAAGACAAGCCGTGGTCGACCTAACAAAGGTCGAACCTTTGGCCATCTATGTCATTTTACGAAAGAAGTCATACCACGACAGACCTGAAAATTCTAAAGGTTTAACCATAGGGCATCTATGTCGATTTACGAAAGAAGTCAACACTAAATTGACCTAACAAAACTATAAGTCAAACTTTTGGGAATTCAACCCATGGTCGACCTAGCACAAGTAAATGTTGAACCATTGCGCACGTATGTCAATACTAAAGTAGTCAACCCACGATCAGCCTAACACGAGTAAAGTTCAAACATTTCGCCATGTATGTCAATTTATGAAAGAAGTCAACCCACAGACGACCTAACACAAGTAAAGGTCAAACCCTTGGGTGTGTATGTCAATTTACGAAAGAAGTCCACCCACGATCGACCGAATATGAGTAAAGGTCGAACCTTTAGGCATGTTTGTCAATTTATGAAAGGCATCAAGCCATGGTTGACCCAAAAAATATAAAGGTCGAACATTTTGGCATGTATGTCAATTAACAAATGAAGTCAACCCACGGTTGACCTAAACGAGTAAAGGTTGAACCTTTAGGCATGTGTGTCAACTTACTAAAGAATTCAAGCCATGGTCGACCTAATAAGACTAAAGGTTGAACCGTTGGGCATGCACTTCAATTTATGAAAGAAATAAAGCCACGGTTGTCCTAACAAGACTAAAGGTCGAAACTTTGGGCTTCTATGTCAGTTTACGAAAGAAGTCGATCTAACAAGACTAAAGTTGAACCTTTTGGGCATCTACGTCAATTTATGAAAGAAAGCAAGCTATGGTTGACCTAATAAGACAAAAAGTTAAAACCTTTGGGGTATCTTTGTCAAATTACAAAAGAAGTCAAGCTACGATCGACCTAAAAAGACTTCAGGTTGAACCTTTGGACATCTATGTCAATGTACAAAAGAAGCCAGCCCATGGTCGACCTAAGACAAGTAAAGGTCGAACCTTTGGGCCCATATGTTAGTTTATGAAAAAAGTCAAACTACGATTGAGCTCACACGATTAAAGATCAAACCCTTTGGCATGTATGTCAATTTACGAAATAAGTAAAGCTATGGTTGACTTAATAAAACTAAAGATTGGACATTTTTGGAATGAATTGTGTGACATCGCAACACCTATCGCTAGAATCGATAGGCAACCGAAGTGTTACCGACATAGGCTTAACAATATTATTGGACCATATGACATTGTTGGGCCGCATCAAAATCCCGGGTTACTGACATCATGATTTTTCGGTCATTCCCAAAAGTTTAGCGGGAAATGAATTTTTGAGCTCCCACATTTTCCATTAGCGGGAAAACAAAATTTTGGGTGCCTCAAATTTGTAAATATACCAACAAACCCTATCTCAACTCATTTTCAATCAAAAAATGTCTCCATCTCCTTCGCAAGTTCATATAGAACCCCTGCATTTTAGTTGTTTGTACCGTCGTTATAAACAACAATTGAACGAGAACATGTTTTGATATCCGAACTATAAATCAATGGCGATTCCGCCGTAGAAATAATAAATTGCCTTACAATAGCGTTGTTAATTATTGACCATTCCTACACTAGTAAATAATACTAATCATAAATTCATAATCATCGCATGCAGCTGACTCATGAGTTTCTCAATGTGATAACTGACCCATCAGTTTCCCTTAGAGGCAAATAGATGTGATGTGTTTCATTGCTAAAAATCAGCTACGTGCATTGCATGAACAGGTCAGATTCCCTTTTAAATTACTGTCCAGCGATTCCATTTCCTCTTCCAATTTCCTTATTGTTTAAGCAACGTCGTACCTCATAATTAAGCGGTTGTTATCCTCGAAATGTGGGAAAGATGTTTAAATTAAAGCACTCATTTGATTCACATACATAACAAACTAAATTAGCAAGCAAACCAAGAAGGTCAAAGTTTGGTCGGCAATGCTGATCATCTTGCTGGCATATTTCCGCCGGGCATCAAAGACTGATTAATTATGCTTGCACGAAAACCAATTGATTATTATATTAACTAATGTCTCATGCATCCAGTAAGTTAGTTTTGATTTGATAAATTATAACAGTCAACGAGTTGACAAAGGTACTGGGCGAACAAAGTCAACGTTGGGAATATATAATGCAGAGGAGAAGTCAAATATGTAGAAATTGAAAATACTTTAATTGAGCTGTAGTCAACCTTTGTGCTAGCTGTAGAATACGGGCAATCTGATTTGCAGTTAATTTCGTTTATCAGAGCAGTTCAAGAATATATACCGATCGAGCAAGATTCCGATCACTGTTTTTCATGTTCTGGAAATTAAATTGGTTGGAGCAATATATTTTTCCAATATTCTGTTTTAGATCTGTTGATTGGATTAATTTGGCTGGATTTGCATAAGACTATAATCGTGTCACTACGCTTATTAGTTGGGTTGCAACACTTATGGTGTATCTGAATGGAAACAGTTTATTTGTATTTCTAAATTCTAATAGCTTTAAATGCTACTCCCTCTGTCCCGTCAATTTTGATTAATTTATTTTTCAAGTCAAATTGGATAAACTTTGACTCTAACTATAAATCATTATATTTATACTAAAATTATCACATGACATATTGTTAGATTCATTTTAACATTTATTTTCTAAAATATCAATTTTTTATGTCGAATTGTGAGCATCTCCAATGGAATAATCAATTTTAGGGTCTCTTATGCCAAATGACATGTTTTAATTGGAACTTCAATATGATGTAAACAAATTGAGGGTCTTATTTAAATTTTCATCTCCAATGGTATCATCACAATTTGAACTTCAGTATGACGTGTCAATCATTTATTGAAGAGTAAAGTGCTAAAATGACCCTAACTTTAGGATGAAAGTGCCAATATAACCCTGCAAAATGAGAAAGTACCAAAATAACCCTCACTTTGTTACGTATGTGCCAATCTAACCTTAAACACCGTTGACTCCGATTATATCAGAATTTTTGAACGGAATGAACTGAAATGACCATTTTGCCCCTGATTTTTTTAAAAAAAAGAAAAGGGAAATTTGAATTAAAAAATGAAACCCTCTTCCCCTGAATTTACTTTCCTCCCGGGCTCACAGGGATCTCAAGTTCTACCTACCAACGCGCCGTTATTCTCAATCCTTCATCTCGATTTCGCAACCAAATTTCTTCCAAAAAAATTAGGGTTTATAATTCTCCCTCCTTGTTCAACCATGGATGAGAAAGAAGAAGCATATGACGGCCTCTTATACGCATGTGGTAATGACATGGCCGACGGCGACAAGCTTCAAAATTCCAGCTCCGGTCACAATCCGAACGTGCAAGAACTAGTCGTTGGGACCAAAGACCAAATGCTGATAAACACAAAAAGATGTCGGAGTTCGATGATGATGATGATGATGATATAAACGGATAACTTCAGAAAGCAATCCTATTGTCCGTGCAATTACCAAATTCCGACCAAAATTGCTTGAAAGACGGTGGTGCCGGCAATGGTTTCGTGGATTTGAAGCAGAAAGGTATATGCCGTTCTTCCGATTTAGAGCCTCTGCCTCCCGACCATTTCGACAGCGACGACGAGTACGTCGGAGAGCTATCTACGTCTGCGTGCGTGGTCTGCGTCGAAGAACAGCCACCGGAAAACTGACAAGGTTATCAAAATGCCCCCATTTTCTGCCATGGTTGCGCCTCAGATTACCTCGGGAAATCGATTCAGGATAACATTCACGAGCTCCGTTACCCGGGTGATAAATGTAAGGCTCACTTGCAGCTGCAGCGGTGCTTCCGGTTCATCCCGCCGGAAGTGAGGCGGTGGTAGTCGGACGCGGTGGGCGAGGTAAATGCGCTGGCGGGTTGGTGTGTTTAATTCCGGTGGTGGTTTTTTACTTCAGCGGCGGACGAAGCAAAATTAGGTTGAAATTGAAGGAGAAGAAAATGGTAAAATTCAACAAAATTATTCAATTTAAGGGTATAGGGCATTTTTGTCATTTCAAATTTGGTCAACATAAAAAACCTCCAGTCAATACCGGAATCTGATCGGAAGGTTAGATTGGCACAATTTATCATAAAGGTAGGGTTAGTTTGACACTTTCTGATTTTACAAGGTTATATTGACACTTTTATCATAAAGTTAGGGTTATATAAGCATTTGACCCGAAATAGTATTATACAGAGGTAAAGTTTTTAATGGTGAAATATGTTTTTTAAACAGCATGATAATGATTGTAGTGCAAATAGAACTGAGACGTAGCGAGTATTATTTTGTAAATTTTTGAATACGTTGCTGGGCCAATTATGTAAGTGCTCAAGGTGTAGTTTTTTTTTTTGAAAAATTACATATAAGCAACCAATTTCAAGGTTCAATTTAACCTCAAGGATACTCGGTTGGCTTCTAAAAAAACGGCCCAACTCAACCGTAAGAGGAGAGAGGCGGAAAATCAACTTTACATCCAACTTTGGGATGGTCATGTATCACGTTTCTAGCGATTGCAAAAATACAATATTAAGCTCAATTTGATTTTTAACTTTTTTTTTATGAATATCTGATTTCACATTATTTTTATTCATCTTTTTTACAATAGAATTATTATAATAAATTATATTTTGCATTCCTTGTAAATAGAGATCAATTTTTCCATAGTTTAATGCACAAATTAATATTTCTCTTCTTCTTATATTTTAAGAATCTATTTGCATTTGTATAGCTAGTGTTAATCATTTGTCATTAGAATTAATACTGGTACTATTTTTTCACGTGTATTAATTTTTTATATCACTTTTGAAAGTTGAAAATTTCAATATATAATTAATTCTATGTATTATTAATATTTAATTAATATCTCAAAGTATTTATATTTGATATTAAAATTTTATATAAATGGGAAGGTTTCTATTAACGCCCTTATTTTTACACCAAATCTCAACCATCCAATCTAACATAATCTCATTCATTCATTAAATATATTTTTAGTAAATTAATCTCAACCATGAGATATGTTAGATGGATGGTTGATATTTGGTGTTAAAATAGGTGTACAAATAATGGTGTTAATAGAACTCTTCCCTATATATATAATGAGATAAGGTTTGGTTGGGTTGGTTGGGTC
>JAULKJ010329429.1:0-10122 GCA_032355405.1 Rubia balearica
TTGATCGCAAACTCTCGATGTGTCCGATCAATGAACTGTCGAAGAAGAGTCGAGTCATTTCCTGTAAGAATGATATCATCCACATACACAAGGAGATACAGTAATGACGACCCTTTCGAAAGAACAAATAGAGAAGAGCCGGTTGAGCTGCACTAAAAATCAAGATGAATCAAATAAGTGCTGAAATGCTGGAACCATGCCCGAGGAGCCTTCATAAGACTATAAATAGCCTTCCGCAAGCGACAAACATAATCTGGATGAACATGGTCCTGATATCCAACGAGTTGCTTCATATACACCGGAGCATCGAGAACGCCATTAAGAAAAGCATTCTTGACATCCAGCTGATGAAGCGGCCAGGAACGCATTGTAGCAATGGTAAGAACCGTCTGAACGGTGGAAGCTTTGACCACGGGACTGAAAGTGTGGTCAAAGTCAAACCCCAAAATCTTTGAGAAACCCTGCGCCACAAGTCTAGCTTTGTGACGATCAATACTGCCATCCGGTCGATACTTGAGTCTATATACCCATTTGGAGCCAACAATGTTAGCAGTCGAAGGTCGAGGCGCCAGGTCCCAAGTGTGCTGGCCACGAAGAGCCGTCATCTCATCATCCATTGCAGAAACCCAAACCGGATCCTAACGAGCTGAGCGATAATCTGTGGGCTCAAACTGAGCTAGTAGAGTGACAGTAAGACTATGAGCGACAATGTCTGAATAATCCCAGCTCTGAATAACACCAGTAGTCGACCTAGTAGCCATCTGATGAGTGTGAGACCGAGGTGGAGAGACCAGAGAAGCAGGCACGGCCGGTGAACTGAGTGGACTGGTCGGCGAACCAGGAGAGCTGGTCGATGGTGAGATAGGCGGAGCAGGACGCATCGGAGCAGCCACTGGAAGGTCTGAATCGGCAGAGCAGACAAAACAGGGTGTCGTATTCAATGAGCCAGAAGTGCTAGAAACCGAACTGACAAGCCGAGTAGGGATATCGGTTGATGTATCGGCGGGAACCAAAAAAGTAGAGACATCTAGAGAGGATGGAGGTAGTGAAGCATAACCAGCGGCATAAGGGAAGAAAGTATCGTCAAACCGAGCATGGCCGGTGACGAGGAGGGCAGAGTTTATCTGCTCTTGTAAAATCCGGGATGCATGTTCCTGTAAACGCCGGAGAAGAAGACGAACGGTGGCAACCAAAAACTGAGAGAGAGAGAGAGAGAAACAGAGGAAGAAGACGTCGGCTGGTGAGGATGCCGATGGAACGAATAAGGGTTGGGGATCGGAGAAGGAGGACTCGCCGCTGGAACCGGAGAAGGAAGATTCGCCGCTGGAACCGAAGAGGACCAGTGAAACCGGAGACCGTCGGGATTTGACTGGAAATTGACCGGACTCCGGCGATTTGGTCGGTCGAAAAAGAGAAAAGAGGAGGTGGCCGAACGGAAAAAAATAAATTAATAATTAAAGTTTCAAATTTTGGATCGAAACCTGGCTCTGATACCATGATGGAATGATTTTCCGTAAAGAATAATGTATTACGACCAGAATAAATAGAGTACAAAAGGAATGTTAGTACTAGTATAACTCTAGTCTAGTCAACAACTCTATATAGAATCAAATCAAATCAAACAGATACTTGACTTATTCTAACATGGAAGAAAATAACTTCATAGGTATAATCTATGTTAGTTTACTTCATGATTTGGAATGACTTTCTCAGAGTTATAACAATGTAATCAGGCAGGACGCATACCACATGAGATCAGAAACATTACTGGGCTTCAAGTTTTATATCCCAGTGACAATTTCCTAACTGGTATATACGTGCAGCCACAATTACTATGATTCCTATGAACCATAAAAATGGTGAATTTCAACTAGGACACTTTTGTTTCCTTTGCAGGAGAAATACCTCTACTTTCTTCAAATCACTCTTCATTGATGGAGCTTGATGTCCAATCCAACGAATTGTTTGGTAGCTTACCCCAAGATTTGTGCTTCAGACACTCAAGCCTGGACTATATAAACGTCGATAATAACCTATTTGTCGGGGAAATACCTTCTAGCATATCCCCCACATCCCCACTCAATAGCTATGTTTAGTCTTTTGGAATGCCAGTTGTTACTTACCTTGATTCCTTAATCCGTTGCCCGTTTATAGGCTTTCTTTACCTATGTTGTTGACGTATCACCTTGTGTGTACGTAGGATGTTTTAATCGTGGCCATCATGCTGGCAGTATGGATATTCTGAGCGCATATGTTGTGGGCCACGTTCTTTCTCTCGTGGGATTAGTGGTGACCGCTTGTGTGGCCGTGGTTGAATATTCCTCCGAGAAGATAACGTCTTGTGTGCGGAGTGATGTCATTGATCGTTGTTCGATGTCGCCTATATAAGTGCTTCTTTGACCTCTGTGTGGGTTAGGACTATCGTTTGGGCAACATATATAATAGGCTAAGAAATCACGCAAATTTAATTCCACACATGGCCATGTGTGTTATACTCTCATGTTAGGATTTTCTGGAGTTGGGGAGTAGGTGTGTACTAGATGTCTAGCTAAGAATTTTCTTTCTGTGTTGATATAATCTTCTGAATACAACATGCATACATTTTGAAATATGTTATTAAATCTCATTGACTAATTAAGAGAAAATTTGTGTTAGAAAAATGGACACAAGAAGCAACTTAATGTTTACTTCATATTTTCTAACTAATTCAACCGTACATCCTTAACGCACTCCACTGCATATTAAATTAATGAACAATTATAAAAACTAATGTAATTACAATCACAACTAGTACGAAAAAATGTAACTAAGATTATAACGAGTCTTGGGCACCATTGGTTTACATTTCAAGTTATCCTTTGATCATCGACTAATTATCCTATTTTTATGCATTAACCACATATTGTGGAGAACTTGTCGACACCTTTCGAGTGAAAACATTCCTCACCTCTCCACGGTTATAGTTAGAATGGGCAATCGGTGCCACACAATAACCCTTATCCTCGGGTCACTCTAGGCAGTCTGCGTCATAGAATTCCCCGAGAGTAGCAATAAACATGGAGACTCAATACAGTTAACACAATGCCCTAGAAATGCTTATCAATTGCTCCCAAGAGTATATTTAGCCTACATAACTAAAACCAGTAACAAGGGGATGAAATCCCATGGTAGATAAGCGCTAAATGAAAAATGTTAGTGAAAATAGGGTTTTTAGAGGGAGAGGAGGGGGAATCGGGCATGATGTTGAGGATAAGATAGAAGACTATTTATAGTCTAAGTGGTCAAGGATAGGACAGAAGTCAAAAGTGTAGTATACATGCGCAAACCACGCGCAGGCCACGCAAATTTCCATCTGAGGGCTTTTTTGCCCTTTTGTTTTGGGCGCGCAGGCTCTCGGCTAGGTGCGTGGGTTTCGCACTTGGTTGGTTGCACCCGACCGGTCTGCCGATCAGTCTTCGCGTCGGTTAGGTGATCTTCATTCTTCAAATTTAGATTTTTTATTCTACCAAATCACATATTGGCCTTCACTTCTAAGCTCTTCTCGTGAATCTCCATATTTGAATCATAAATTCATTAGCATGATCACAAAGAACATTCTGAAAACCCCTTCAACTAAAGGGTTAAGATAAAAACCCTAAATCATCATCCAAACCTTCTTATCAACAAACCATCTATTAGCCTTACATAAAACCCTAATCTATTACAAATATAAGTTTCAAATGTGCTAAAAAGAGAGTATAAAGTGAGTACATCACTCGTAAGGACACAAATCCATTAGACTCAAAATAGGTTACAAAATGAAGGATTTAGATATGAAAACCAAAATTGGTCATCTAAACCCCTTATGATGTAAACCTACCTAAATCTAGCAATCTTCCACCAAAAGTATAATAAAAGAGATGTTAAATGTTTGGAAAAATACATGCATTTGATGTCTCATCAAGGGGTGATTATTATAGAAAAGAACTAATGCTACAAATATAAAAACGAACAAGTAAACTAACATGAGAGTCTAAATAGGATTATAAATACGATTTGCATCACATATTTAGCATTAGAATATGATCATCGATTCATATTAACATATTCCACATAAGTCCTAATTTATGGTTCAGCTTCACCTGCTGTGTTTATGTGCTTCACAATATACACGTGCTAAAATTTATTTGTTGTGGTGCAAAATATGAGCGTGTGTTGTGGTTTTCGATTTTTTTGAATATGGTTATGTTTTTATATTTCAAAAAGGATCCTGGTTGGTCCTATTTTTTATACTCGTGCATATTGCTTAAAACGAGTATTGGTTGGAGTATTTTGTTCAGAGGGGGTCCGGAATATTATTCATATTCTGTTTTTCTGCAGACTTCGTCTGCTCAGTATCATTTTTTGCGGTGAACTTATGTGAATGCTTTATGTGTTAAATACATTTTCAATGTTCTCATGTGAATAATTTATATGCTCAGTACATTTTTTTGTAATGACTTATGTGAGTGATACACTTTTTTAATGAGTTTATGTGAATGATTTTATGTGGCCAGTACACGTTTTATTAATAATGAGATTATGTGAATAATTTCATGTTCTTGGTACATTTTTTCTAAAGCATTTTTTCGAAATGATTTTATGTGCTCTATTATTTTTTTTAATGAACCAATGCCAAAGGTTTTATGTGCACAATGGTTTTGTGTTAGTGCAAGCATTACGGAAAAAATGTCATTTTAGGAAAAAATTGACAAACAAAATTTGATTCAAACGAGTTTCTAATGATGATTTCGTTGGACCAACCAAGTATACAAGATGGTTTGGTTCATGAGCACATGTTAAAGTTAGGGTGCTCAAGATTCTGTTACTGTTATGTTTGTTTTTGCCTTTGTTGTGTTTGTTGTTGCCTTGAGCATTGATTGATTTATTTGTTTTATAACCCATCTGTTGGAGCAAGGGTGGGGTTAATGAGTAGTTGAATGGATGTATTGTTAATTTATGCTTCTTAGCTACTTATTTTTAAATGAATTACCTCCCTCCTAATTTAGACCATAATAGGCAATAGACTAATGAGTTTTATTGTGATGTTGTTCTTGGCCCTAAAATCTCGAAAAAAAATCCTACAGTGTGTTGTATGCTAGGTTTTCACCGCTTAGTGATGACTACATTTGTAATGTTAGTGATTCAGTAGTCTTAGGTGCAACCACGGTCAGTTTATCTGTAGGAATGCACCAGACCTTGTTTTACTTTCATTAAAGACACTCATTTTGCATGGACTAAATAACTGCCTCAGGTAGCTCAGCCCCTAGTTTATGTTTGTGGTTGAGTTGTTCTGAAACATAATCACCTAACTAGTTGGACTTGGGTTGAAATGTAAACTTATGAGTAACAATATTACAATTCAAAATGTGGCTTGATGCAGCACAAACATGCATGTCATAGTCTCCATGTTTACAAATCAAAAGGCATGCAACAAAATATTTTGCAAAAATAACCATTTTTCAACCATTCGAAACTAGGACGGCGTAGTAGGATCTCTCACCAAATGAACCTTCATATCCTCGGTGAGTCGATGAACCTTCTGTGTTTTTGTTGCTGAATCAAGAATGTTATACTTTGTGCCACCACATTAACATCTACACATAGGTCACTAGGAAGAAAACCTTGTCTTGCAAGTGCATCTTTTTAAAATTAAGGGGAAGTGGTTGATTCCAATTTCCTTGATAATTTTAATCATTACAGCTTGCAAAGAAATGAACATTTTCTCAATAGTCAGAGCATGCATGACATCAAATGTGTATCCACCAACTCTTGTACTGTTCTGCATGCCCGTTCTTGGTGTAGCCCCTAAATTGATATAAAAAACCCCAAGTTTAAACTATTTAGATCAGGTGAGTTAGGTGGCTGAAAATCTAAGCTAATCTGAAACCCATCTAAATTTGCTACTTGGTAAAACTTGTAATCATGCCTTATAATGTGAGGTTTGGCTTTGTCTAGTTGAATAAATATGTGCTTAGATGCACTAGTTGGTCACTTCCTTTTAATTGTTGGTATAATCCGTTGATAAGGCAATCTTTGAACTCCTTAGTTCCTACCTTGGGTTTTGGTTTGGTCTCGATTGTACCCTTGGGTCTATTTTTGCTGGGGTGATTTTTCTAGGGCTTTATCAACTAGAGGAAGTATGCCTATTTTACCATCGGATATAACAATACCATCCGGTGCAATAATAGGCCTAGCTACAGTACATAGGAATATTGTCGTATGAATGTGCCCCTTATGTTGACAAGTTCTTAGAAGAATTTCTTCCTCGGAGTAGCATGATATATTTGGATGATTCTTCGAACACCGAGAACCACTTCTCATCAATATGCACAACATTTAACATGCTTTTGAATTTAACATTGTCATTATGTCTCTCATTCCCTAACTCTGAGCATACGAACTCGGCTCTTTCCACTTTTTTTTGCCTCCTTCAATAACGGTTTTATTGCATTAATATCCTTCCATAAAACACCTTTTTTATGAGTATATGAACTTTGCTCTTACTCATGTTTAAGCCCATAGGTATACGTCTGCAAGTTTTTCTTTGCAATAATGGTATAGCTCTAAATGCTTCCCTATCCAGAGTCTGTGGTTTCTTACCTTGCATTCCTAGTTTCATGCTCTTAACATCAATTGGCAATCCTAATGCTAGTTGTTGTTTTGCTTTGCCCATATTCTATTCATTGCTCAAACAGAGACATTCTTGGTCGTTGCAGCTTCAGTTGCCTTACCATGTGCAATACGCCCATTTCGTTGCTTAGCGAGGATGAACTGAGAAATGGAGTTTCGCTCCTCGTGTATCATATTTTTGTTCCTGGTGTTGCTGCAAATGGTGGTTTAAATGTTGATAGTGCAACACGAGTAATATAAAATTTAAGAAATGGTGGTTTGAAAGTTGTTGCTGCATCCTAGATTATATAAAAATCAGGAAATGGTGAATTGAAAGCTTATGCTGCAGCCTGAATAATATAAAAAACCAAACTCAGCTTAACCGGAAAAATTACTTCACGTTGTCGCCCGAAATCTGTGAATCTCATACCCAGTCAATTACTGGAGTTAAATCGCTGCGTCTACCCGTAACACATTGGCTCAGTGATGAGTTTGTTCTCCCCTCCCCCAACCCAATAATTGCCCTTTTATTTTTCTGACTGATAGAATATAGGAAAGTTTTTAAATTCTATGTATAAATAGGATTCTGAATGTTTTTTAAAATTTGTATTTTATTTAGAAATAATTTAACATTTGGGCAACAAATTTGGCTCCATTTCATACTATTCATAAAAAATGGAGCGAATGGTTACAATTCACTCCAAAATTATTGGCTTAATTTCTGTTTCTGAAATGTTGAATAGCTAACGTCATGATAATATCTTATTCCGGTCCCCACTTGTTAACCTGTCACTTCAGCACACCTAAATGGGTATGGAAAAAGGGATTCTCATGTATCTATGGGACAGAGGGAGTACATGTTTTATTAAAAGTAAAAGCACTCTTTCAGTTAAGAGAGCGTCTAACGGTTAGACCAATCATGTCAAACCTCATTTCCGTATTTTATAAGGTCATATTAAGATTATTATATTTTAAAATATATTTTAAAAAGTTTTCATATTAAGATTATTATATTTCAAGATATATTTTAAAAAGTTTTCAAACTTATGGGAACCTCATTGTAATAAATGAAAACGAATATCAAATCATCTCATTAGTTATATTAATTATAAAATAACTCAATCTAACGATTAGACAATTTAATACCAAACTGTGTCAAGGTAAATTTAAGCATTTATTATTCCAATTATGAATCCTAGCATTTGATCTTCCTCGCATTGGTTGGAAAAAAAAATTCATTTTTCTAGAAACTCTCTAAATAAAAGATGGGGGGGAACCTCATGCACTTTTTTGTCAAACTTGTTATTTTGTGAATCGTAGCTAAGGGATTCTCATGACTCGGGAATTAGTATTGCCGGTAGCAGTCAATCTCTGACACGAACCGAGAACCCGACATGACCGAACTCAACCCAAAATTCAAATTTGATCCGAGAAATATCGATCTGAACCCGCACCCAACACGACCGAATTCAATCTGAAACCCAAATCTGACCCGAGATATATCAACCCAAACCCACACCCAACACGACCGAAGTCAAACCGAAACTCAAATCTGACCCGAGATATATCAACTGAACCCGCACCCGACACGATCGAAGTCAACCTGAAACCCAAATCTGACCCGAGATATATCGACCTGCACCTGACACGACCGAAGTCAACCCGAAACCTGAATCTGACCAGAGATATATCGACCAGAACCCGCACTTGACACGACCGAACTCAACCCGAAACCCAAATCTAACCCTAGTGTATTGACACGAACCCGATGTGAACCTAAAACCTTAATCAACTGAACTCAATTTAACTCGATAAATGTGATATTTAACCCAACATGTATATAACTCGTTATGCACTGCGATACATGAAGTCTTCGATGAAATTATGATCGCTCTCTCCCACACTGTTTCAGTACATATTCACCCAAAGCAAAGTAGTAGATCGATGCCACGTGCTAGTAAATCATCATTCAAGGCCGATTCGTGCAAATGGTAAATTATCAGTCCTAAACACCTTTAAATTTTGCTTTTGATTTCATTCTGTTGTTTATGGACAATTCTGGATTAAATTTGTTCTTGGTTTAGGTTGATATCGCGTAAATGGCTAATCCTGATAAATAACCATAATGGGATCTGCCTTCCGGTGATGAAGACAACTCAAGCATTAGAGAAAGCGCGTAAGTGATCAAGATGATTGATTATATTCTTGACTTTGTGTTAGAAATCTTGGAAAATGAAATCTTAGGTGAATGATTGTATTATTTTCCTAGTTCAGTGTCTAGTCAATTCGGCGCCCACGTGAAAGTGTAAACTGGCGCTGGAAATGAGAATGAGCAGACGTGGTTACCAATGCGGTTAGATACCTTCTGATCGGACGGTTTCAAATGGATGAGGGATTTAGGCGGAGATGTCCGAATTAGTCACCCACCCTCCATTTGTTAAGATTTTGCAGTATATTCAATTTTCGGTGATTCTGTATTTAAATGCTTTATGAGACAAGAACACGCAAATAAACCATATTTTCCCTTAGAAGTTTACCAATTTCGTACTAATAATTGGTGGAATTATAAAAAAATTCAATATGATTTACAGCAATTGATTTTCTGTTTTAATAAATAAATGTGCAGGCACTTACAGTGGTTCACATTAAATTTCATTTCTGCGTAAATTAAATATGCTTTTGTCTTTTGTGTGAATTAAATTTCACCAGGAAAATCATCTATTTAATATTTATATATTTAGGTAAGAATAACAAAAATCATGTATTTTTGAACAATGGATAATGGGGAAACACATTTTGGGCCATAGTGTAATTTTCCAAGACTGTGTAGAAGTAATCAATGTTGACTTTCGGGACCCTTACATTCACCCATACATGCCCAAATCGCAAAGTCGCAATCGTATGTTATTAAATTGAATTTTGGTGTCACCAATTTCGTGATTTAACAACTCCAAATTTCTTGGAGGGACTTAAGTGTAAAAAGTAAAAACTTCTCATAACTCTAAATTGAAATTAGTTTGAATGTGATTCTCCCATATACACCCTAATTTTATTTTTAAAATACGTAATGGAATATTTATCATCGATCGGGTACAAGAACATAACCATAGTCATTTCGGATTTCTCTTTCTTAATTCTATTTAATTAACTCTAAGTTACTCCAGAACATCTACTAGCATTTTCCAACATTTCACCGAAAAATATATTATTCAATATTTTTAAATTTAGGCAAGAATAACAAAAATCATGTATTTTGGAGTAATGGACAATGGGGAAACACAATTTTGGGTCACAATGTAATTTTCCAAAATTACGTACAAGTAATTAATGTTGACTTTTGAGACCCTTCCGTTCACCCAAACATGCCCAAATTGCAAAGTCGCAATCATATATTATTCAATTGAATTTTTATGCTGCCAATTTCGCGATTCGACAATTCCAAATTTCTTGGGGGACCAAAGTGCAAAAGGCTAAAACTTTACTCGTAACTCC
>JAULKJ010329439.1:0-10122 GCA_032355405.1 Rubia balearica
GTATTTCGTTTCACAGATTGATTCGGTAAGGAGAGTTAATCTGCTTAAATGTTTTTCCGATGTGCAACTCTTTTCAAAGCCATTTCATGTTGTGTGTTTAGCAGGACATGCTTTGTGCCATTGCCACTCTTCTGAGTGATAGCCAGCTTCTGTATATGCAGTATACGAAGAAATCGAAAGAAACTTCGTATGGGATGATGCAAATCTTGCCAAAAATTGCAGAATGGCTGGCTAGGTATGGATTCAGGCTGGATTTTGATTTTTAATGATGTGGCATTTGTTTAAGTTTTAATGTTCTGTCGCGTTATGTTTGTGAATTGAGTTCTGCAAGGAAGGTTACACGAGCTATGCATTTCAAATTATCTTGCCAATTAATCAATATTCTCTTTCTATACAGTGGTTTCATTAGTTTTATTAATGAATTCCCATGCCTACACTTTGTTCCTAACGATTGGTATTTCTTCTTTTTTTCCTTTTTTGGGTTTTTCTATGTTTTGATGTTGTTGACAGGGTGTTCGACGATTAGCCTCAATAGTTTTAGAATTTCAGGAAGGTAAAGTTTCACTCTTTATACTAATTTGTCGGTATGCATTGACTTTAGGCGATTTTGCTTCTTTTTAATACAAGTTAATACTATATTGCTATTGGTGATTTTGAATCCATTTTGCAGTAACTGTTTATGACATGCCTGATCAGAAGTTGTTTGTCTTGCTATAGTTGTAGGCATGCTTCAGTTTCGCTCTATGAATATGTTGCATAGTTTATTTTATTGGTTTTTTTGGATCTGAAGGGGTAAAGTTTGGTGCTTTGATTCTGTTGGAGCATTGATTCTTGATGATAATGTGATAAACTGAGCAAAGGTAATTTTTTTTCCTACTCGAATTCAATTCAGCCCTTTTAATGTTGGATTAGAATTTTGTTTTATATTAATACAAAATTTATTGGTGGCTTTTATTGATTTTTAATCCATCTTGCAGTTGAATCTGATTGAAGTTATGGAAAGTTTATGCTTTTAGCCTGAATTGTTATGGTTTCTGTCTCGGAGATTATTGTCCAGAGGTATTTTGTTTCAATGATTGATTCGGTAAGGAGAGTTAATCTGCTTAAATGTTTTTCGATGTGCAACTCTTTTCTGAGCCATCTAATGTTGTTGTGTG
Organism: Rubia balearica; assembly: GCA_032355405.1. Lineage (NCBI taxonomy): Eukaryota > Viridiplantae > Streptophyta > Magnoliopsida > Gentianales > Rubiaceae > Rubia > Rubia balearica. Next base: position 1,158 of record JAULKJ010329439.1, read on the forward strand.
TTTTGCAGGACATGCTTTGTGTCATTGCCACTCTTCAGAGTGACAGGAAGCTTCTGTATACACAGTGTATGAAGAAATCTAAAGAAATTTCGTATGGATACTGCAAATCTTACCAAAAACTGCAGAATGGCTGACTAGGTATGGATTCGGGCTGGATTTTGATTTTTAATGATGTGGCATCTGTTTAAGGTTTAATGTTCTCAGCCATTAGGAATTCAGGCTGGATTTTGATTTTAATGATGTGGCATATATTCTCCTTCCTTTTGCTAGGTTCTGATTAGGGATGCTATGTACAAGCGTTTATTGATGCAGTGTCGTTCGAGCTGCCGAGAGGAGATTCTAGGTTTGGGTGCGCATCTCAAACTTGTCTCCATATTTTCTTGCATTTCTTGTGAACATATATTTGCTTTTTTGGGTATTTTCATGATTTGATAGCATAAGGTTTTCTGGGATGTGTTTTGTTTCTGCCTTTAGGTGTTGTATGTTGCTTTTACGTTTCACTGAGGTTTTAAATGATCGTGCATAGCTCCACTTTGTACCAATCGGTTTTAAGATGATTGTGGAAATTAATGTTTGATTTGGATGTAATGTTGTTCGTGTGTGATGTAGGATCCATACATTAGGCCCTTGGTCAAGAAAGATACTTCGAGTCTCCAAAGAATGCTACAGTAGATCCCCCTTTGGGTTAAAAATCTAGCTAAGTGGTTATGTGTTTCGTGTAGTCGATTTCTTATGGAAAACATGGTTCAGTGCTCATTGTGTTAAGGTCAATTTTTGCAGCCTCATTGGCTTAACGAGTTTATTGAGGCTATGTGGCCTCATTTGGACAAGGTTTGTGCTTAACTGATGTCTTGCATATTTGTTAGTTTGTACATTTTCTGCTTTTTTTTGCCATTTCTGATAGGTTTTATTTTCAGGCTACCTGTAAAATGGTGAAGACAATAGTTGAGCCAATCATAGCAAACAAATACCTCAATACAAGATTGAATCGGTTGAGTGTGAAGCACTAGCGTTAGGCAGAAGATTGCTGACCTTTCTGCTCTGTTCCATGCCATGGTTAACAGATGTTTCACTGAAGCGCTTCTTGAGGAGATTTATTTGTCTGAGAATATTTATCTTTGGAGGAGGGTATGAGAGTTATTCGCGAATTTAGCGCATCAGGGCGATTCAATGAAGTGTCTCCTCATCCGTTGTTGGAAATTTTTGCTGTTTACTAATAAGTTTTTCTGTGAAAAGCTAAAGGTTTGTTATGATCAGAAGCTTGCTTCATTGGCTTCTTCCATCCAAGATGCAACGGAGCTCATGAACTTACTAAGTGTCTAAATGATGATCAGGTTGTTAAGATGTTATAATGTTCAAGCAAGTAGCAAAGATCACTCATTGTTGGCTCAACAACATTTTCTCTCCATGTTTCTTGGGTGAAGTCTCATTCAACCTTGATCCTCGGTCAGATAGAACAGTTCTTATCTTACAGCAGAGGAAAGAATATGATGAAGCTGAACAGCTATTTGAGGCTGCGTTGAGAGCGAGTCATGTCTATTCAATTGTTGGTTTGGCTAGATTGAGTCAAATATTGTTGGTTTGCCTTCCAGATCATGTACCTTCCAGACCATGCGTAGCTTTGTGCAAGAGTTATTATGGTAGCAAGTTCAGCATTCCTAAATATCAAACTTCTGATTTGGTCACTATTTCCTCTCTGACAAATAGTGACGTGATACATTTAGTGTTTGCAGGTCTTAGAAAAAGCTTTGGAGGCTTCATACATTTAGTGTCTTCACTTTTTAATTTTGGTTCGGTTGATCTGCTTCCTCCTGGATATTTACATGTTTACCATTTTTCATCTTTTAATTTTAGTTTTCTTTATATTTTGCGTACATAAAACTGAATTAATAAAATTATTATATTAATTAATAATATAATTTTTTTAATTTAAAAAATTATTAGTTCAATTTTTTTATTCGAATAATATGAATACATAGTATAATTTAAATAGTTTATAAAATTATATTTTTATTTTCCTTTAAAAACATCTCCTTACATACTTTTTGTATTTCCTTTTAAAAGAGACATAATTTTAAAATTTCAATTAAGTAATTATTCATTCATTATCAACTGACATTTCTTATTTTTAACACTATATTTTTTATAATGTAAAGTATTTTCATACATCAATAATAAAAATATTCTACGTAAAATACGTATGTGTTGACAAAGATCGAGTCAATTTTCTTTCATTTAATGTATTTTAATATTAATAAATATATTAATTTATTATAAATTTTGCAACCTGCGTAATTCTCATATAGATATGACAATAATTTATTATTTATTTAAATTATAAATTATATAATATTTATATTTTCATTCATTATCCGTGCATCGGCAGGGGAGTTATCTAGTACTGTAAATATATAACATGCCAAGTACGCTTCAAAAGGAAAAGAGAAGAGATGTGCAAGTCATCATCAAATATTAATGAAGGAAGTTAACTTGGTAAACCTCAAGTTAGAAAATATCCAAATTTATATAATTCATGAGTCGGCAAAAGTAAAAAGAAACTGATATACACAACATATTAACCTTTTTTTAGTGAATTTAGCAAAATCAAGGTATAAAGTTATAGAATATTTGAGAAGGGGAGTTTTTTTTGTGCATTGAAGCAATCAGAAAGAAAAGGTAAGATGCACATACCTGAAGTTCATAACAGTTGCTAGCCAACCGCTCGATATTTTGCCTATACAGTGTTGATTCTGCTCAAGGGCAAAAATTTCCCCAGCAAGAGAAACAAAAAACACGGATTTAACATGGTTCACCAAACGTGTTAACTATATCCACGAACAGAAACAGATTAATCTTATTGTTCAAATGGACCAGGCAGATTACAGATGTCAAACTTTACGTCACACTCAACCACCTGACTTAAATTACAGATACAGAATGGTGATTTATATACCAGAACATATGCATACAAAACTCACATGCACCTAACAACTCTAACTCTCTCTCTCTATTTATAAGAGTTCAAGTGCGGATCAAGAGTCTTCTAATTTATGTATCTAACTTTTCGAATTCTTCAATTCATGAACCAAAATCTTGAGTTTCTCATACATAAACTCGAAACTAATGACTTTCTCATTCATTAACTTTTTAGAATTTGAAGAGATACCCAACAATTCCCCTTTCGATTCAAAATCCCAAAAAATGAACAAGAGCCAGATGCAAACGAGCAATGCACAACAATTGTGCTAGACGTACCAGATGCACAGTGGTCATACCAGATGTACCAGAGCACGACAATTGTGCCCGATGTATCAGGTGAACGGTGATAGTGCCAGATGTACCGAATGCACGATGGTTGTGCCAAATGAAAATATATGCACGTAAGAAGTGCCAAACAGAAGTATCAAATGTACCCAAATACCACCAATCAGAATAAATCCAACCAGGAAAGGATTTAACAGAACAGAGCAAACATATTTGCACAAGTCCAACCAGAAAAGGCCTTATGAAGCAAATTACTAGATTTGAACAAGTTCAAGCAGGAAAGAACTTATCAAACACAGCAACATGAGAATCCCAATAAAGGTGACGGAAACAGACGTCTTCTCCACACTCGCCAATAGATCACCCAAGCTCATATTTATTTGTTTGTTTTTCTTTATTCTTCTCTTCATCTTGAAACGAAAGGTGATCAACCAAAATTCTGATAACACTTGTCGGGGGAAATAGTCTCCCCGCGCAGAATAAAGATGACAAAAAAAGGAAGAAAAACATAAACACAAATTTTAACGTGGTTCACCAAACGTGTTGCCTACATCCACGAACAAAAATAGATTAATCTTACTGCCCAAATTAGGGGTGAAAAAATTGAAAACCGAAAACTGAATAAAAAATTGAATAATCTGAATTCGTATAACCCAAACCAAATTTAAAATACGGTTTTTGTATAACCGAATTGAGTAAGTAAACCGATTCTTGAATGTGGTTTTTGGTTTGGTTTGGTTTTGGATATTGAAACTCAATCTGAAAACCGACCCGAATACCGAATTGTGATTGAAAAATTAATTAATTATATATATTAATATTATAATTTTAAAACTAAAAAATTCTTATGGTTGAATTTGTATTGTAGCTGCTGAATTTTTATTTTAAACATTCGAGTTTGATGATGTAGAAATTAAATTACATTTTTATATAATTTTAAATTAGTTTATATATTTTTAGTAATTTTTAATAAAGTTTCCCATGAATTTGATTTATTTGGTTTGAAACCGAATTCAAACTGGAACCGAATTCGGTTCGGATAATTTGATTTTTTGGTTTATTTGGATCGGTTTCAATTTTGAGTTTTTTAGGAGGAAAACCGAATAACCCGAACTGAATAAATTGAAACCCGATTAAACCCACCCGATGCCCACCCCTAGCCCAAATGGACCAGCCAGATTACAAATGCCAAACTTACGTCACACTGGACCACTCGACCCAGATTACAGATACAGAATGGTGATTTATATACCAGAACAGATGTTTACAAAACTCACACCTGACAACTCTAACTCTCCCTCTATTTATAAGAGTTCAATAGCAAATCAAGAGTTTTCTAATTTATGCATCTAACTCTTCAAAATCTTCAGTTTATGAACCAAACTCTTGAGTTGCCCATACATAAACTCGGAACTCTTAACTTCCTCATTCATTAACTTTTTTGGAATTTGATCGAGAGATACCCTACAACTACTACTCCCTCTGTCCCATAATTATTGATATAATTTGACTTTTAGAGTCAACTGTAATAATCTTTTACTACTAGTATCTTTATTTGTGCATGTAAAAAAATTATGAAAGAACAATGAGTTGAAAATATACAGTATGACGAATCAACAACATATCACTTGATAATAGCCTTACCTATATAATAATATAATAAAATCATTGAAGTTGACTCGATTTGAGTCCAAAAATAAAATTATACCAACATAAGACGGAGATAGTAGTTATTTTATCATAACACAAGTTTAATTAATACTTGAAAGTAGACATTATAAAAGTAGTCATATGGTAATTTGGTTGAACTTTCTCTCCAGATTTTTTTTTTAAAACCTCTCTCCAGAAACAAATTTTTTTTTGAAACCTCTCTCCAGAAACTTTGTTCACGAGAAACACAATAAACTTATTCGATAACGTGCCCTAATAGATATGAGCGAGTTTATGAGTGAAATGATAGACTTACAACTAGGATGATCATGGGTCTAGCACCCGACCCAAATACATAGGGTTTAAACCCATTAAATTGGGTATGGATCTAAAAAATTTAGACTCATTGGATCCAGTATGGGTTTAGATTTTTAGATACGGGTTCGAGTCTAAAATACTAAAACCCAACCCAGACCCGTAGACCCATATAAGTCTAACTACTCCCTCTGTCCCAATTTAAGCTGCACACTTTCTATTTTCGTTTGTCCCACCATAAGCTGCACACTTTGTTTTTATTCAGTTTTTGGCGAAGAAATCTTATCTGATTTGTCTTTAATGCCCTTGACTTTATTTTAAAATCACAAGAGGGCACCCACTTTTTCTACTGCATTGCTTTCTACTGCTCTTTCTTTATACTAGGTTGCCTTTATTGCCCTTGCTTTCCACTGGTCACACATGTGAAAGATGGCAGAAAGCAATCAAAATTTTTTTTGAGTCCTCCTCCCTCTCTCTACAGCTTATGCTGGGACAGAGGGAGTATATATAATTTTACCCAAAATTTTAAATTACTTTCATATTCTCTTTGTATTTTTATTTTAAATTCAACAAATAATATGTATTGTATACTTTGTTATCTTGAAAAATAATTGTAATACATATTGAATTTCAATTATTTGAATTTAAGATAATATTTATTTTATTTAGTGAAGAAAAAAAAGAATATTAGATCCATTTAGTACCCATTTTGGACCCAAGACCCGTTTAGACCCACCGGGTCTGGGTACGGATCTAAAATTTTCAGACTCTACGGGTTCGGATGGGGTCTGGAAGACTGGATCTAACTAAATTTTCTTAAGATCGGGTCTGGATCTTATTAGACCCGACCCATACCCGACCCATGAACATCCCTAATACAAAGCGATGAGAAATACAACTGTCCTTTGCCTTCTTTTTTAAAAATAATTGTTTGGATTATTTACGAAGGCCTGATTGAAGAAAATTGCGGGGAGGTCGAGAGTCTTCATCGTTTGAAGGCACCGACAGCGAGATCGAGAGTCTTCTTTGCTCGAAGGCACCAGCACGAAGATCGAAGGCAACAACAGTGGCGCAGCCTTTCATCGCTCAAAGGGCTTTGAAAGGTTGAGTGGCGGAGGGGCAAAAACTTTTGAAATCCGAAGAACTCAAGTTAAATTCTAGCAGTCATTATCCAAATATAAGACAAATCCAAAATTTTGAGAGGTTGATGTCGAGAGCTTGGACCGGTCATATCCAAGAAGGAATTTACATGCATAGATCCCCAAAATGTAGTGATCCCAGAGATGATAAATTCTGGAAATTTCTTGGTCAAATACAACAGCTCCTATACACCAAATCATGAAAATGATAAATCCATCCAAGGCCCCAATATTGAATTCACCAAGTTATCAATATAACTCCAACAATTTCTTCAGTCCAAGATTGCAGCTTCAACCTTCCAAAGATCTCAAAGAAGACAGCGCTGCTAGGAGAAGAAGAAATTACAGTACTAAGGATCTCAGTTTTGACTTCATCGGGTCCCACCGAGTAATGCCAATTGATGCATCTCGGAATCGTCAAGAAGCTGCACCACCGGGTCCTTAGTATATAGCCTGCAAGACAAAACCCCGGAGATACTTCACGTGGGAGGGACCGTCTGATGATAAAGTTAGTAATTGAGATGAGTTATATGGAATAATAGTGAATTCAATCCAAAATGAATGGCGTTCTTTCATATTTATAATACTTAAACCTTAATAGTTATTATATGTGTTAAATGACAATATTAACTAATACATGATTAAACCATATTGGGCTAAGCCAACCCAAAAATATTATTTAATGAGTTGGGTTGCGGCCCAAATTTTACTTCATAATAGTATCATCATGGAATACATGCATTCTCCTCCTCCCAAGAAGGATGATCGTTCAAAAGCAAAGAAACAGAGTCGTAAAGGCTCATATCTTAGGCGGAAGGAAATGGGGCAAGAGAGAAGGAGGATCACACCCTATGAAGGATGCGGATCGATACTCAGTTATGGACAAAGAATCAACTCTAACAAACGACAAGGTGGTGAATATAATAAACGGGATCATGGGTGATGGTATGTCCAATACATCGATGAAAAACCGAATCCGATCCAAGCCTTGTGAAGAACCCATGAATAAGCGTTTCAAGCAAGAGGAAGCCATCACATTCTCATATGCTGATACCATCCCCAACAATACCCCACATCAATATGACGTGGCACACTTTTCTTTGGGGGGGGGTCAAATAGACTCTATTTGGAGAAACTCATATTGATCCTCACTTGTGTATTCAAAAAATAAATAAATATAAATTCATTAATATGCATGAGCCCAACTAAAATTTTCCACATTCAATAGTTGATACGTCATATCAAAACTGTCATTGTGATGGTACCATTGTAGATTAAAATCTAAATTAGACTGTCAATCAATTTACTTTGTTTGTATCATAATGAAGTTTCAATTAAAACATGCCATTTGGCAAAAGAGACCCTCAAAACAGACCATTGGAAATGCAAGGGTCACTTTGTTAAAAGTCACTTACCACATCATATTGATAAACTCTCAACCCACAAAAACATCTCCAATACAAGGGTCAAATGATAACATTAATATGACGTGGCATACTTTCCTTTAAAGAGGGTCAAGTAGAGCTTATATATAGATAATCTCATGTTGAGACCTTCACTTGTCTTCCCAAGAAAAAGTAATAGACATTCTTAATCATGCATGCGCCCATCTAAAATTTTGTTCAATTAATGATTGACACGTCAAACCGAAGGTACAATTTAGACGATAGCATTGGAGATGCAAATTCAAATAAGAACGTCAATTAATTTAGGGAACTTTGTATACTTGAATAAGTATCAATATAACTCTCAGATAATTTAAACTACACAAAAACCCTAACTAGATATTCTGGTGGACATTCCGGCGTTGACCAAGGGTTTTTGGTCGTTGACCCAACTCAAAATGACCAAAATTCCCCTCGATTGAAATCTTAAATTCTAAAGACTACTTTACCCCTACCGGCACCGCTGCTGCTACTCCACCACAACCATAACCTCATCACCACCGGTCAACGCTGTACCACCACATCGCCACTCTGTCACCACCCCACCACCGACTACCACCACCTCAATGTTGCTGGCCACCACCGTCCCGCCACCAAAGCACAATCCACCTTCACACCACCACCACCACAACAACAACCCCTACCACCACCAAAAACACCAGCCAACCACCACCACAACATCGCTGCGCCACACCCATCATCGCGCAACACCAGCTCACCAACGATCAATACCACCACGCCACCCAGCCCCCGGCCCTACGCCACCCAACTTGCCCCAACGCCACCGAAACACAGCCCCGACACCACCCAAACCTAGCCCCCATGCCACCCAAATTTAGTCTCAGCCCTGATGATAATCGGCCAGACGAAGAAGAAATCGGCGAACCAAGAAGAAGAAAAAAAACAGTGAACCAATAAGAAAAAGAAATGGGATATGTACCGATATAACCCTACCTACTTGACATAAGTGCCAATATAACCCTCAGATAATTTTTAGTGCAGATATAACCATACCTAGTTGATGTAAGTGCCAATATAACCCTCAGACCCCATTTCCACCGGACCACCGCCGGACCACCACCGAACCGCCGCCGGACCACCACCGAACCGCCGTCGAACCGCCGCATGTCGCCGGATTTTTGCCAAATTTCC
>JAULKJ010329450.1:0-10122 GCA_032355405.1 Rubia balearica
TATTACCAGTCATTTTTATACTTATTAATTTTCCAGCCTTGTATGTTTTCTTTGACACTGTTGTTGAAAAACTTTATAAAGCTAGCTACAATTTTGCTAATTATGGTGTTATGATCTAACTTTGTCTATAATTTAACTAAAATACAAGACAATATACTCCTCTTTACCAATGACAAACTTATAAGTTTGTTTTAACTTTGTTCCATTGTATACGCATTTATTTTAATTTTTTTGCCATTTTCCCCTCTCCCTTATGCAGCAATGAGCAACTAGGTTCTTTTCCAGCTTTTTTCTTCCTTTTTCTTGAGATTCCCCCCCCTCTCTTACCAACCCATGTGCCAAATCCCTCAAAATCTAGTTGCACAATTCCAATCTTGGAAATTTATCGATCTGACTCTCCAGTATTGCTAATACTCTATCTTTTTACCTATTCTTCGAGCAAAAACTAAGAAGATATGTTTGAGATTCTACCCATGCCGTCAAGCGATTCCAATTTCATGAAGACTATTAAAGGGCCGACGGTCCAGCTCTTCCAATTATTTCATCTTTTAACTTCAGATAATATGTATGCTAAATTGTTGGTCTATGGGAGTGTACGAGGATTCTTCTGATTGATATAGGTTGAGTTTAGTGATTTAAGCACATTTTCCACGGAGAACTAGAGAGATGTTGATGTAGCCTATGAAGATTTTATGAATATATTTATCAGCTTCTGGATCTAAAGATCTTTTATGACCAGCAACAACTCTACCAATGGTGATAGAGTGGTTCAATAATGATTGAAGTAATGAAGTACATTTATGAGTTTGAAAATTTGTTGATTTTTTCTTTTCTCCCCATCATTTTAGTTCTGCACGTGGCATTAAAGACTATTATTAATTTAGCAATTATAATTTTATGTGTCTTTGTGTGCTTGAGTTCCATGTTGTTGGGGTAAGGGATTAAGTTTGATGAGTTTGTTACTTTCTTGATTTCTCTTCTTTCCACCATTTTGTTTGTGGATAGGATATTCAAGACTATTTGCTCTACAATATAGGTTTATGAAGAAGGAGCACACAAGTGGATCTTTTAACGACTATGAGAATTAATGGTAAGGAAACGTTTTGGATAACTATCCTACATTAATCTCATTCCAGTTTATGCATGCCTTATATAATATGATGGATGTTTCCTTGACCTTCCAACCATTGTTTTTGGGTATGGACAAACACAATTGTGGAAAGACTTACACCATGACCTGCATTACATGAATATACTATTGGAGATATTGACGATCATGTACAGAAGGTGTGATGGATGCTGCCTTGACCTTCCAACCATTGTTTTTGCATATGGACAAACACAATTGTGGAAAAAATTACACCATGACTGACATTTCATGAATATACTATCGGAGATATTGACGATCATGTATAGAAGGTAATCTATTTCCAACTTGCTATTAGCATTTATTCTTTCTACTTTATGTTGTAATATGAGAACATAAAATGGATAGTTGGCAGAATAATGAGAGGGAATTTATTCGTAATTTCTCTGTAATGGAAATCTACAATGAATGTGTTGAAAGCCTTCTTAGTATAGATTCTTCACAACCTCTTAGAACTTTTGATGATCCAGAGGTAAATTTTTTGTTGTTAAGTCTCAGTATTGATGTTTGGAAAACATGTACTTATATGGGTATTATTATAGAGGCACCTTTGTTATGAAACGTACTAATGAAATGGATGTAGTAAACACCTTTATCAGCTATGCTAATTTTCTTTTTCTGCACTCTCACCTTTGGTTAATTTACACATTACCTTAGGAGCTTGTCCGGGAGAAAAAGCTCTGACGATCAAGTCAGTAGAACTCTGATTGTGATATAGTGTATCTAATTAATGCAGATTGTTTACCTGAATTGGTGTCTTCCCATTATTCATAGAATTCGGTAAGCCTTGTCCTATGTTTCCAAGTCACAACCCCCCTCCCCGGAGCCACGAAGTTGCAAATGAATAATAACATCTAAGAATAAAATTATAAACTTAAGGAAACTAAATGTTGGTTGGCTAGGTTGATTTTTAGTTAAAGATGATTTTTTCATTGTAGGATCATTTGAAGCTTCATGTTTTAACTAGTGATGTTTTTATTTTGTTACCTTTAAAATTATTAAAATCAAATTCAAGTTGAGACACATAGATAAACAATGACTTCTTCTGCTTGATTTAATCTTTGTTTTTTTTTCTTGACACTGTTTATCATTTTTATCTAAATTTGAGATTTATAAAACACAACATATGAAGGAATCCTTAACCTCGGGTTGCTTTAACACGTATATATTCACTATATTTTATCATTGTTAGCTACCTCTTCATTCAGTATCTAGAACATTTGGAGGTTCTTTCATCCATCTTGAAGCTACATGCATGGGTGGAACATTTGGAGGGACAAAGGGGTGTCTGGTCCTCGTCAACTTTTTTTTTCACTGTTAAGAATATATTAGTATTTATCTAGTTTTCTATTTTGTTTTTTAAAGGTAGAAAAAATGGTGCCCCCTATAAAAAAATGAAATTAACGGATGCAGTTTTTCTAAATGGTAGAAATCTTTGTCTTTGTTGTAGAGTTCAACACGGAATATGATTCATTTCTTATCCAACATTTCCTTTAATATTTATCCAATATATACTTTTTTTAATTAAAAAATAGATTTCCACCAAAGTGGAAGGGGATAGTTTATTAGGCTTCCAAAACCTTGACAAAAACTCAAAATAGGAGAGTTGGATGATTATAGATTGATGGAATTTAGAAAAGGGGAGGTGCTTAATTTGGATATGTTTCCTATCAAAAGCCTACACCTCCCATGTTAGCATTTGAAGGCCAGATATCCAATAAAACCACACATTTGATTACAAAAGAGACCTAGCATGAAGAGGTAGTTTTTTTTACGAGAGCTTCTCAGAGAGATGTTAACAAAAGGTTGAAATGTGTAATCTTGAAAGATGAGTAGAAGTGACACCTACCTATGTAATCTGTTGGCCAAGTGGATTGATGAAGCTTTGTAGGTACAGACTGTAGCCTCAGTGGTGTAGGTGCTTACACAATTGAGATTAGTGTCTACCAAAACCTGCATAATAAAGGACAAAACAGTAGATCCTACAACAGAGAGGAAGTAATAGGATATCTAAAAAGGATCTACAGCAAAGGATTTAGAGGAGAATTAAAAGAGTAAAACAACATAGCAAAGGCTGTATAAGATGGAAACATTTATCCGATTAAAAAACCAAAGCAAGAATAGAAGCTTTCATGTATCAAAAGGAAAATGGGAAAAAACTGAAGCATAAAACTATAATATAACACCAGTCGCATAAAATACCCCGGGAATGTAACACACTATCACATAATATAAAGCCAAAATGTATCATACGTATCCATAGCGCCTACATATGGAGTAGTTCATAAAGGAAGATAATGGGGGTACCATTTGCAAAACTCATAGATTAAGTATCTGGAGTTTATCCACATTAATCATACCTTTTAGCCTCGCACTAAAGTTCAGTTGATTTATGACTTCCCATTGTCCTTGGGGGTCATGTGGGGACCCTTCTTAGAGATTAAATCATCTACCAAGTTTGCCTCCCTAAAAATGAATTGTCACTGAATATGCTTGAGTTGTGATAGAGATTTTATCTCTACAGATAGACTATAGGCTTCGAAGTTTTGTGACTATGGAACGTTTAATGGCTTCTTTGGCTAATCTACAGTCAATTTCCACCATATAAATAGAAAGATTATAATCAATCAAAATTTGAATTCCAAGCTCGAGAGAGTACAACTCAGCAAACAGGGGGGAGCGGGGAAAGAGACACTACTGATTCTGCCCTATTTCTGAAAATAAGACCAGCATTTGCAATATTTGTAGTATGGTTAAAGGCAGCATCTGTATTTAATTTAATGCCCGAGTCCAATTGTCTCCATTTAATCATCTGAATTCTCCTTCTTTCAGTTTTCTTGTAAAAATGAGCGACCCCATTTATGAACCCAAAGGAATCCGAATGGTTACATCCAGAGATAGGATTTGTATGTAGACAATCATTGACAAGTCATTTGATTAACTGTGCTCGACACATTTAGAATTTTTGAATCATAAAGAAATAAGTTCCCACTTTTCCAAAGACACCATAAGGTAATTAAATCAAGTAATTTGACTATGGCACTATAGGTTTTAGACAGGCCTTTAAAAGAAATATAGAAGGAGATTCAATCTCAAATAGAGGTAAAGGATGCATTTTTTATCATCATAAGAGTATGAATTTACGCCAAACCTCAGCAGCAAAAGCACAAAGATTAAAGTAGTGGTTCACAGACTCACAATTATCACAATATATACACTTAGATGTTATATTAAAACCATAGTGCTGCAACATATTATCAAAAGAGAGAAGATTATTCATTAGCCTCCAAGTAAATATTGAGATCTTACCAGGAATTGGTGTTTTCCAGATTCTTTTAAGGGATGGAGAGACAGGTTTCTTAGGCCTAAGAGCCTAATAGGTAGATTTTACTAAGAAGATTCCTTTGTTTTCCAAGATCCAGACCATCCTATCTTGATGGAGTCCTGATAAGGTGAGATTCTGTAGCTTAACACATAAACTGGTAGCTAAGTATGGCTCCAAAAAGTGGTAAAATAAAGTTTTTATGCAATACAAAATAAGAGACCGTGATATCTGGATTAGGTCTTGGAATGTTACTGTGCCACAAGTTATACAGTTGCCTGGAATCCAGCCACTTACCATCCCAGAAAGATGAGGTACCAGTACCAAGAATGACTTTCGTCTGCTTTGTGGCCAATTCGGAAATACAACAAATTCAATCCCAAAGAGGGCTTTTTTGAGCATATTCAGATAAAGACCAAAGAAAAGCAGTCCACAAAGTATTGTTCATTTGTAATTTCCACCACATTTTACTGGAAAAAAGCATCTAAAAAGTAGATAAATTCTTAAAATCTAGACCATTATCCTAGATTGGGAAGCATAAATTAAACCACGATCTCAACTTTTTCTTAGGACCAGCATCTGTAGAGCCCCAAAAAAGAGTGGATGTTTTTCTTTACATGGTCTTAATGACCTGTTTGGTGGTTTAATCGTGGAAAGAATGTGGATGGGGATCGAAAGGAGACAAGATTTAATCAAAACCTGCCTGGCTGAGCCAATGATTCTTCTAATTGTTGAGTTTTTTAAAATCAATTTTCTCAATTAGAGGCTGAAAGTAAGCAATTTTTTTATCTTCCTCTAAATATAGGGACCCCTAGATACTGGAAAGCTTTATCTCCTTTTTTTCGTTCCTAGAATTCTTTTAACTTGAGAATAGAAGTATTAGAAGCTTTATTCCAAATATAGAAGACACTTTTATTGAAATTAATTTGTTGGCCTGAAGCCATTTGGTAGGCTCTGGGGAATTCTCTGATTGGCTTAAGGTTTTTTAGTCCAGCCTTCAAAAAGATCACCGTGTCATCGGCATACATGAGATGAGATATTTTGATTGCAGTATTAGTGCAATGTAAGTACTAAAAAATTCCCAATTGATAGTACTGTTTTTATAGTTATAGAAAAGGATTCTAATAAGAGATTATAGAGGAAAGGTGACATGGGATCATCTTGTTTAATTCCTCTAGGGGATTTGAAGAAACCACATGGTGATCCATTAAATAGAATGGAAAACCAGGGTGAGGATATGTCATTCATAATGATCCTGGCAAAGTTTCCACTAAAACTGAATTTGAGCAGGATGGAGTTTATAAAGCCCCGGGACACCATATCGAAGGGCTTGTGCATATCCAATTTTAGTATCAAATTATTATTTTGAGATTTTTTTTATCAAGAAACCTGAAGAGCTGTTGCATTTGCAGAACATTGTCTAAAATGTCTCTCCTTGCATAAATGTGGATTGTTCTTGGGAGATTAGTTTGTGCATTACTGTTTTCATCCGGACCATTAAATTATTAGAAAATATTTTATTAATGACGTTTGAGAGGCTTATCAGTCTAAAGTCGGAGAAGGAGGCATGGGCTATTATTTTTGGGATCAGAGTGATCCACGTAGGAGAGGTGGCAGTGGGAATGGTATTTCCAGCAAGAAAATCGTTAGCTGCTTCCAAGAGATCATATTGAATAATGCCCCAACAGAATTTGAAGAAAGCCTCCGAAAAACCATCTGGGCTAGGTGAGCTTTCAGGCTTCATTTTAAAAACAACATTTTTTAGTTCGATAATATTTGTTAGGCCAGAAAGCACTATGTTCTCCTCTTCAGTGACAACTAAGGGAATCCGTGAGAGAAAATATTGAAGAAAGGTCCCAGACTTGTCCGATGATTGTTGGTTGAGTAGATTTTTATAAAACTGCACAACTTCATTAGTAATTTCAGTGGGGTCTGTTATCCACATTGCGTTGGAATCTTTTTTCTTGGTAATTAACTGTTTGGTGTTCCTTTCCTTTGTTGTTTGTTGATTATTATTTTTTGTGTTTTGATCCCCTAATTTAAGCCATTTCACCTTGGCTCATGGTTTCCAAAACATACATTCTTCTTTAAGGGATCTTGTTAGGAGAGCTTTTTGTTTATTAAAGTATATTAAATATGCTTCTGTTCCAGAATTCATAGACTTCCACTTGTTAGACTTCATATTCAAATTTCTTAACGTTATCTATTACATTGCCAAAGTTGTTTTTGTTCCATAACTAAAGGGTAGCTTTTAATCTTTTTAGCTTGTTGCTGAATTTAAACATACCGGAACCAATGGCTGGTAGTTACCAGTTAGCAAAAACCAGATCTTGGAACTCCTGACCTCTATTATTCCACATGGTTTGGAAGCGAAAGGGCTTGGGGGAATGGGATAGAGAGTTGAGAACATTAAGGAGTAGAGGGGCATGATTTGACCTACAACGAGCTAAGACTTGAACTGAACCATTAGGGAAAAGGTTTATCCAATCCTTATTACAGTGACCTCTATCTAACCTTCTGTATACTGGTTTGGTTCTATTGTTATTCCAAGTGAATGTATCTCCTACTGTATTAATTTCTAAAAGCTGAGTGTTATTTATGAAATCATTAAATTCCTGAATACTGCCCCTAGATGGATATCTATCTCCTTTATATTCTGAATAGGATAAGATGGCATTATAATCACCTATTAGAATCCTAGGGCATGAAGGTATGTTTTTCCAGTTCTGAACGGAGTTCTCTTCTCAGAAATCTAGTAGTTTCAGCATAAATGAATACCGATAGGAAGCTCACATTAGAAGATATGTGTTTAGTGTTCATTGCTAAAAATTGTGTGTTCTGTGAGTTTACTGACAGTTCCATACTATTTTCCCAAAAAAACACAGATCTGTTCATTATCTGCAACAATGCAGTTCTGGAATCCTAATTCCAATTTTTGAGAATGAATCAGTGTATTATCATGTACATGCTCAATAATACCTAAAACAGTTATTCTATGATCTCCAATTAGCCTTTTGAGTCCATCTTTGAATTTATTAAAACCACGACTATTCCATACCAATATGTTAAAATCATTTTTTGTCCATTCATTTTAAAGGGGTTTTATGTTTGTTCTTTTTTATGATCTCAAGATCATGTTTAAACCTCCCGATAGATAACTCCTCATTTAAGTTTTGGACTTATGAGTTACTATAACATTGTTAGAAGAGGGAATTACCGTAGAGGAGTTGGCAGAATATGTACAACATTCTTCATCCAACTGATGAGCTTTCTATGATGAGAAAGCACACTCCAATTCCTGGGACTGCAAGATGACCTCCAGGGTGATAGTCTCTTTCATTTGAGCTTGGGGATCATCCTGCAAAATATGAAAGAAACAAGCTGTAGAAATAGGCTCTGAATATGGGATGAGGGCAAGAGAGCTAGAGTTTTTTTTGGCTAGATAATGAGATCAGTTAATCATCATGCGAAAGCAGGGATGATTGAGCATTTTGGAATTTGGATTTGTGAAATAGATTGTCCATCTCTATCTCTGATGGCTAATTACTGCATTTTTTGAGGCCATACATCTGATGTGATAATTCTTGTTCCTAGGCTGATGATGAATCATTTGAGAGAGAGAGAGAGAGAGATGAAATTTCCGCTGAGGCTGGGTGTGTGAGGATTGCAAGAGCATGAGAGATCATATGGCTTTGGGAAGTGTTATTATGTGTCATAATGTCAGAGCATTTGTCTTGAACATATAAATCTGAGCCATGAGCTTTTGAGAAGGTGAGCCTGAACATGTTCTTTGAAGGGGTTTATAAGTAGCAAAGACTTTGGTATGCTCATGCGTGAGGATTATATCTGATGCTGGAGTAGGATTAACAACCCTCTCTATATCAATAGCATCCTTAGTAGCAGAGTATAAATGACTGGGAACCAAAACATAGGGGGGGGGTATCATTAGATAAATCCTTAGCAGCAGGAGAAGAAATCTTGGTTTGGGTTCGTTAATTGGAAGATTTCTTAGTTTTTTTTCTGAATGTTTCTTCTACACTGATGATCCACAGGTAAAACAATAGAGAGACTGAGAGTCATAGACAATGGGATAGTTTTTGTTTTTTTGCATAGATACCGGCCTAATTTTTGAGGCAAAGGTTTTCTTAGGTCAAATTCAACACACAACCTTATTGATGAGGGTCTAGACACATTTGTTTTGGGGATCAGCCTGAATAAAGGTACCTAGTGCGTTGCCAATACCTTCTAGAGCTTTGGGTGGAAGAAATAGGTCGGTGGATATTCTACGGTGAACCAGATAGGCACAAACGGAGGTTCTTCATCCAAATCAAAATCAATAGACCATTTAATATATGCATAGATAAAGCCCCTATGTTCCAAAAAAGTCTAGACCAACACTTATTGAAATCTCCAGGAAGAGTAAATGTAATTCGAATATGCCTGGAATCCACAGTCGTAACCTGAAATCCAGACTTGAATCCAATGGTGGTCAGCTCCTTTATGATGATAATTTTAATATTGAAATTTCATTTCTTGCAAGAAATGAAGTATTAAAAAAATATTTTCTAGATTTCTAAATTTGGTATGTAATTTAACAAATGCAGTGAATAAGGTAACAAATAAGTGGCATGTTCATAAATTTATGGAGAGGCTTCCTGTTAGGAGACTCACTCATGTTTTAATATATTTTCACATTCAAATATATAATGTCACTTGTATTAAGTTAAAAAACAATTTTTTTTGAAAAGTACAACTTTAAAGTAAAAAGTTACATGGCATATTCAGAAGTTTATGAATATATACACTTCGGGAGACTTCCTCTCGATGAATGAAACACAAGTATGAAAATACTTTTTTTTGAAAGATTACATACAAGCTAGCAACTAAATTACATATAAACATCTTACTCTAGGACTAAATAAGAAAACACTCCCATTGAATCTATAAAATCTCAGTGGAGTATGGAATTCAATCTATTTGAATAGTTAATGACACCTTCCTGTCACTTCCACATAAAGACCCCTCTAGCATAGGTTTTTTGGCACCGATTTTTTAAAATCTGTGCCCAAAATAAATTATCATCGGTTTTTTACACAGACACCGGTTTTTAAAAATTGGTGCTAAATTAACACTGGTTTTTTAAAATTAGCACCAAGTTTTTAAAAACCTGTGCCAAAAATTTCCAAAAATTTGTCAAAATTTAGCACCGATTTTCAAACATCGGTGCCTATATAAAAAACAGTGCTAAAATTTTAAAATTCATATTTCCAGCAAAAAAATTCATCAAAATTTAGCACCGTTTTTTAAAAATCGGTGCCTATGCAAAAAAACCGGTGCTAAAATTTTTAAAATTCAAACTTCCCACCAAAAATATCAAACAATTTGTCAAAATTTAACATTTGTTTTCAAAAATCGGTGCCTATGTAAATAAACCAATGCTAAATTTTTTAAAATTCAATCATCCCGCCAAAAAATTCATAAAATTCTCCAAAATTTAGCACCGGTTTTCAAAAACCGCGGCCTATGTAAAAAAACCGGTACCAAAATTTTTAAAATTCAATCACCCTGCCAAAAATTTCAAAATTCAAACTTCCTGAAAACAATTCCAAATATTTCATAAGATGGGCGCAGCTGCGCGCAGCCGCTCTAACCT
>JAULKJ010329459.1:0-10122 GCA_032355405.1 Rubia balearica
TAGGAAAAATAGGAGCAGCAATAGAAGTGCCTGGATTGCTGAAACAAACTGGGGTGATACACACTATTAAATTTTTCAAGGACTTTGAAACAGAATGGAATCATGCAATGGCGAGTAAAGTGGAGAAAATATTCAACATTAGCTATGAAGATATATATGAAGTCAGCCCAAGAAAATGGAACAAAGTTAGAGAAGGTTCATTATAGACTCAGGGATGGTAAAGTGGAGATCAAGTGTTCCTGCAAATACTTTGAATAAGTAGGGCTGTTATGCTTCCACAGCCTTCGTGTGCTTCATTTACACAACATCACCACCATACCTGAAGTTTATATACTCAGGAGATGAACAAAGATGGCAAGGAGGGAAATATGGAACATAATTACTTGGAGTGCATAAAAAAGAAGCAAGAACAACAGTGAGATGAAAGGTAAGACACCACGGTGCCATAAAATGCTCATAAAATACTACAATTTAGTGTTAAAGATGACAAAGAAACTCGTAGAACACTTGAGGATGGTTTGAATAGGGATTCAACTACAGTGTGTCAGCTGCTTTCAATGAAAGATCAAGAGAAAACAGAACAATCAGCGAAAACAGTGCTAAGGATTCACCAACTAAAAGTGCTCCTGAAGTACTAGATCCTTAAAGATAAAAAAAAGGAAAGAAGTAAGAGGTTTAAAGGAAAGCTTGAAGGAAAGAACCCACGGAAGAAGGAGTTTGGGTCCAAGACTCTAAATGCACACATCATTTGAAGTAAGGAATACCAAAGTTGATGAAATATGCATTCTATAAGTTTCTTGTTTGAGTACTGAAATTTATTTTGCACGAATGTAATCTTTTAACTTAAAATAGTGATGACTTACAGATATGTAATGATCATTTTACTGGGACTTTACATTATGTACACCAAAAGTTACAACTACAAAATGTGACATTTTTTACTGTACACTAAACAACTGCTAAAAATGTGATGCTTTAATTTTAAAACATAATGTTTCATACATAATCATTAATGAAAAAACTCTAGAAATAGACTAATGAGAGTTAAAGAATTATAAATAAACATTATTATCAATAGCCTAAAACATCAAAATCAACTCTTGAAATGTCACTACATTACTTTAAACAGTCAACTTCATACCAAAATCCAAAAACCAAATGTCAAAATCCAACTAGAATTCTAAGAATCACCTAAAAATACTTATCTGAACCCAAAAAATCCAAAAAAATCCAAACCCAACAACCCTAAAACATCAACTAACAATAGTTAAAACATCATAACCAAATACAAGTTCATCAAATCATAAAAAAACTACTAATTCTTTTTTGATCCCTTCAATGACTTTGCTCCATGTCCACTCCTCTTCTGAATAGATTTAACCATCTTCTTCTTAATATCTTTAACCCTCTTCTTCTCAAGTACAGCAGTAGAAGAACCTGGAACTCCTATGTTATCCAAACTCTCAATGCCAAGGTCAAATGAATGCTCAGTTGTTGTCTTCAATGTTGGAACTTCAGGAGTGTACTTCTTCACTGATTTTTTATTATTATGATTTCATCAATTTAATCAAACCATCTCCAAAATATTCCTTTGAACACACAGGAATTGGAGGAACAACATCTTCAGCAGGAGTTGGAGCTTTTTCACTAAGCTTCATCATTTCAACAACATAGGTTCTTGAAACGATTCAATGTTCCGAGCGCTCAACAACATCCTACAAAAAAATAAAAAAATTATTACTCAATTTTTTAAACATCATATAAAAAACAACAAACAAAAATATAAATAAAAAACTTATAGAAAGAGCTTCAGCAAGAATCTTCACATCAAGAGGTAAATCATTAGGAATCTCTAGGGCTACAAAGTAAGAGGTACTCCGGGCAGTGCCAAAACCTGGTCCCGATCCTACACACTTTAATTTTCCCATGGTGGTCAATGGAAACCCATTTTTGTTTATTAAGGAAGCATCAAACCAGCATTACCAATGGACTTACACATAACCTTCAGCTTATTATCATCAAAGTGCTGGACTAAGGGGAGGGCAGTAGGCAATGGTATTCCTTGACATAGAAATCGATAAAGATTCAATGGAAACCCATTTTTGTTTATTAAGGAAGCATCAAACCAGCATTACCAATGGACTTACACATAACCTTTACCTTATTATCATCAAAGTGCTAGACTGAGGGGAGGGCAGTAGGCTATGGTATTCCTTGACATAGAAATCGATAAAGATAACAGATCAAGGGGACAACCACACAACCATTTACAGCATCAAGTGGCCCATTGTTATACCTCTCTACAACATCACAAAAAATTTCAGTATAAACCCACACCAGTCCTGGTTCCTGATCTCCCTCACATTCTCTACAACCCTTAACAACTTATAATCAACAATACATCTAGATATAGTACTAAGGAAATTGCACAGAACATGCATAAAAAATACTTCTTAAACTCATCAATCCCGTTAGTCAACAAAGATATCTTACTTAAAAGCCTATCACATTGAATATTATCATTTTATTAGTACCTAATTACATCTTCCATTTTCCCCTCAACTCTATATCCATATTCTTCCCCTTCCCAGAATTATTAACTTCTAAAACATCAATGTCATTTATAGGTAAGCACAAAGCACCATATACATCTTCCTTAGTTATGTAAAACTTATCACTACCTATGCACTGCAAGTGACTAATGGGATTGAAGTTAGAGACTATAAACTTAATAACAATTTCGGTAACTGACGAGATCTCGGTAACTGACGAGATCTGCTGAGCAGTCAATGACTTCACAAGCTTAGCAATTTTACTAGGGCTACACTTCGTAGAGTAGCCTCTCTTCAAGCTGCAAAAAAAAGCAACAATAAAAAAGTTGAAACATATATCAAACTGTAACAATATTCACAAAAATATCTTGATCCATCATTGATGCCCTCAAGAACTTTGGACTTCACAAGTCCTCCAACCTCCTCTCTAAACCTTTTACTAATAACCATTTTATCTTTTCCAAAAGAAGTTGTTTTACTTACAGCAACAGCTTTACCACTTTCCTCATCTGAATCTGATTCACCATCGGAATCTTAACCAACATTCTCAACTTCTTCATCTGAATCATCAGAGTCTTCATTAGAATCACCAGACCAATCTGATGCATCATCATCCTTCTCCTCACTCACTGATTTGTTCTCAACATCTTCATCAGCATTCTCCTCACTATCACACTTGCTACCAATAACATCACCAGCTTGTTGTGACACATCAACAACCTTTTCTGAATCTTCCTCGTGGTCAGATTCTTCACATTCATCATAATTTCTTCACCTTCATCGCCTTCCTCCTTATCAAATTCCTTGTCAGCCTCTCAATCTTCCTCGACATGATTTGTCTTCTCACCTTCACTGTTCGAGCTGTGTTCAAATATCTTCATCATCAGACACCTCATCACCTGTCTCTTTTTTTTCATCATCCCCAGTAGTCTGATCATCATGATCAATTTCATCAATCGAAGCATCAACTGTTTGAGATTGAGAGGGGGCAGTACTGAAGATCTCCTCGGAAAAACAGAAAGAATAAATACACAATTCAATAAATGTGTAACACAAAAATATAAAGAGAATTGGTAATTTAAAATGAGAGGGTAAAAAATTACCAGATAGAAGATCAGCAACTCCAGCACCAGTCAACATAGATTTGAAACGAAACTTTGACTGAAGCTTCTTTGAAACCGGAGAAGCATTTTCAGTAGCAACACCTACAGATATATTAAACCAAGAAAGAAAAACAATAAGATTACAAAAAAAGTAATATCAATTTAAAAAAATCAAATTAAAAGTAGAATATTTCAAAGAGGAAAGTAATTACAATATGATTTAGAAGATTTCTCAATTTCAACAACTTTTTGAGCACCATCAGCTACATTTTAAGAAACATCATAGCATATTAGTATGTAGGAGGTAAAAAATAATAAAATATCAAATCACAAAACTAAGTATTTCAAAACAAATACTGTTACTTTTTTTGGCAGATTTTTGAATATGTATAGCTGGAACTGGGCTAATCACCGTATCTGAATTAAATTAAAATATTTAGACCAGATTAATGAATAGGAACAAGCAAAAAATAAAAAATAAAAAATTAGAAAAGAAGTACTAAAAGGGAAAACTATTTTTACCTTTTTAGCAGATCTTTCAGGCTCACCTGAAACTTGATTGACACCCTCACCTGAATTATATGAAACATCAAATCATATTGGTAAAAGGTAAATATTAATTCATAAAATAGCAACGGAAAAAATAGAAATATTACCAGTTGCCTTCTCAGTTGAAGCAGATGCGACTTGGCTAGCATGAACATTACTGGCACCCTCCTCTAAAAAACATGAAACATCAACAAAGATTTTAAATAGGTAGTATCAAACTAATAAACAATAATATAATAAAACAAAAATTAAAATTTGAATAGTAACTTTGCCTTTAGAATTGTTCTCAAACTTACCCTGGACTTTAGCCTTGCCACTCATAAGTTTGACCCGTTTAACAGCAGCTTTCTTTACACGCCTCTGCTAGATCTTTTCTTTGGGCATAGAAGCATTAGGGCAAGGAGATGTTGAAACACACATATCAGCTACTTTCTTCTTTTTCGCTTTTCTTGGGCTCGAGGCTGAAGGAAAAACAAAACATTAATAAAAATAAAAAACACACAAAAAAATTATACAGATAAATAAAATACCTGCAGTAAATGTGGGAATCATCGGACCATGAATCCTATCAGAGTTTCTGGCAGGACCACAATCTAAAAAAAGGAAAACATAATTTATAGCATAAATAATAGCATCACACACACAGTCACATGTATATTCACAGAAAGTCAGAAACGTCAATTAGAAAGGAAGTTTAGAATTTGAATTCAGGACAATCAAATAAACAAAAAAGATAATCATTAAAGAAATGTAAAACATCCACAAAAACCTAACAACATCATTATGAAAAAAAGGACAAAAAAGGTGGGCATACAAAAAAGTGAAACCGGTACACATACAACATCATATAGAAATAGTTAATACATATAAGTGAAAACTGGCACCATCATCACACATAGAACCACACAAAGTTATCAAGAAAAAAAATACAAAGCAACATAAGTACAAAAGCACAGTAAAATCAATTGGAATACTTGTATTGTCAAATCAAAACTGCAAAGTATCATGTATAACCATACATAATAAAAACATCAACCAAGATACTTTAATCATCACTCATACTGAAAATTACAATAGAAGCATTGTAATTTAAGAAATCAAGCAATTACAATATAAAACACAAATAATAAGGACTATATACATAACAAACTTTCAGAATGAACAGTTATAAAACATCAGCATTAACATGAAGGGAAGTCAATTGAAAAAGTTGAAACATCATATTGAAACTATAAATAACACTTAAAACCCTAGACGACAAATAAACAAATATAGTAATAAATTTAAATATTCCTGTCAAATAAATATAAGCAACAACAAACCTTGAGAAGAAGACTTCTTCTTCTTCTTTTTTACATTGACCTTCTTAGAACTGGAAGGCTAGGAGTAAGATTTGGCTATTTTCAACACAGTTTCGTCTAAATTAACAGATTCAACTTGACCTCCTTTCTTCGACATCTACAAACAAAAAATCAACAATAATACAGTTAAAATCAATCGACGTCAATGAAAACCTAATAAATACCATATACATGAAAACCTTCAGCATTAGAATTACCTGATGAAATACGATAACTATTTCCAAGCGAACAAAGTGAAATCTGCAAAAATCTGACAGAAAACTCAGAGTTCACTGACAAAAATGTGTATTAAACAACGAAATCGGCTAAAATTAATGATTATCGGCCGGAAATACAAAACTAGGGCATCGAAATTACCTGATGAAAAAGTGAACTGATTAGCTAGAAAACAAAGAAACAACTCCAAAAATCGCACAAGAAGCTCCGAGGTCACTCACATGCAACACGATCCAATAAAATAAATTTTAGACAAAAATTCCTTTTTTAACACCCATATAATGTAAGATGTACGATTTTAGTCAAAATCTTGGGAAAACCGCATTTCCATAGGCATATGGAAAGACAAAGTTAAATTAGAATTATAGACAGATAAATGATTTTAGTTGCAATATAAAAAATTTATTATACAACGTACAATAGTTATAAGTTTATGACCCAATTAATGCAACCCAAACTTTTTATCTTAATTTTTTTTTCTAATTTACAGTTTAAACTTTGGTGTTTACCTAACTTATGAAAATACATTCTTTCATTAGATGGACTCAAGAAAATATTATTAAATTAAAAAAATCAGACAATACTCTAATTTACAAAGATATGCATGTACGGTGTACCTAACATAAAAGATGACTTGGTCGGGTCAAATGAACTAAAATCATATAAATAGAAAATTAGTAATAAATTTACACAAAATCTTGTTTTAAACATTCTAAATTTTAAGCAGGAATCATTATGCACGTATTATATATTTTAATTGGGATGGGGTTTTTCTAAAAAATTTCTCAAAAAGTGGAGGGATTCTTGTCTAAATATATGAAATTTTGGCCCCCCACACACACATATTATTTTCATTTTTAAATCCACCTAGTAAAATTGAATTGAATTTATTGCAAAGTAATTCAATATATAAGAAAAAATATAATGAGTTTAAAGGAAGAGTTTGGATATTCAAAAATAGAAGAGCAATTAAGAAATAACATAATCCAAGAAAAAACTAAAAATTTAGAAAAAAGAATTTCGAAAGGAAATTTGTTCAAGTCATCCAAATGAATTTTGGGAAAGAAAGAAACATATTGTAAACTTACCTTATGAAAAATAATTTCAATGAACAAAATATTTTTACAAAGGCCAGGCCTATTCAAATGAACTCAGTAAACAGGAAATTCAAAGTCATTTAGAAAATAAATTAATAAGAAAAAGTAAATCTCCATGAAGTTGCTCTGCATTCTATGTTAATAAGCAAGCAGAAAAAGAAAGACGAATTCCTAGGTTAGTTATAAATTATAAACCATTAAATAAAGTATTACAATGAATTATATATCCAATTCCAAATAAAAGAGATTTATTAAAAAGATTATTCAATGCTAGAGTATTTTCAAAATTTAATTGAAAATCAGGATATTGACAGATTCAAATAAATGAAAATGACATTTGTAGTTCCATTTGGACAATATGAGTGGAATGTCATGCCATTCGGATTAAAGAATGCACCATCAGAGTTACAAAAAAATATGAATGATATCTTTAATGCATATTCAACATTTGTAATTGTTTATATAGATGATATATTAGTATTTTCAAAATCAGTAGATAACATTTTAAACATTTAGAAATAATACTAAAAGTTATTAAGAAAAATGGATTAGTTATTTCAGAATCTATGATGAAGTTGTTCCAGACAAAAATTACGTTCTTAGGCCACAACATTCATTTAGGGAAAATTACTCCTATTCAAAGAGTTATAGAATTTGCAGATAAATTCCCAGATAAAATTAAAGTTAAAAATAAATTACAAAGGTTTTTAGGATGCTTAAATTATATATTTGATTTCTTCCCAAAAATAATCTGCAAACCATTATATGAAAGGTTAAAGAAAAACCCATCAATATGGAGTGATAAACACACTGATATAATTAAAGAAGTCAAATTAAAAACAAAATTTTTACCATGTCTAGGCATTCCAAATCCAGAAGCATTTATGATAGTTCAAACCGATGTATCTAACATAGGTTATGGAGGAATATTAACCCAAGTACATTCATTAACAGAGTCTATAGTTAGATATTATTCAGCATTATGGATAGGAGCACAAGTAAATTATTCAACAGTCAAAAAAGAAGTTTTATCAATTGTTCTATGTATTTCAAAATTTCAAGATGATTTATATAATAATTTTTTTAAATTAAAAATGATTGCAAATCAGTAAAAGAGATTTTACAAAAAAGATGTTAAGAATTTAGTTTCAAAACAAATTTTTGCCAAATGGCAAGCTATACTCTCGTTTTTATTATTATTTTGATATAGAATTCATTCAAGGAAAAAAAATTCAATTCCATATTTTTTAACTCGTGAATACCTTATAGGAAAACATGAGTAAGTCCAATGATTCAGGAAGCTCTTCAAGTTCAAGGACATCTCGAGATTATGAAATTAGGACTAAGATACCAAAACCCCTTAGTCCTCAAGTACCTACTACAGACTTTCCACCCTTAACATATTCCAATGTAGCCCAAACACCTTTCTCCAAATTAATCCATACTCCAATTCTAAGCCCACAATATAAAGTATTAACTCCAAAAACCTCTAGAAACAGTCAGCCAACTATTCCACAAACCCAGCTATTTCTTAAAATCCAACCCAGAATACATATTACAGACCCATTTCCAAACTGAGCCAGAGATTCCCCATCTCAAATCCTATGTTGCAACGCTTTCTTGCCTCAATGTCAATGGATAGCAGAAGACATTCAAAAGACGCAAATTTTTTATGAACTTATTCTTATAGACACCAATTCCATAGAAATCCAACATGTCCACAGTAAGCATAATCCAAATAGAATAGATTACTCCAAAGCATATATTAAACAAGTACTCCACCCACGACAATTCACTGATAACCATTCAAATAGAAACTTTTCAATCAATTATATTCCCCAAGGATTTAATTATGCAAATTACATTCAAGCCTGATTCAAAACCTTTTATGTCAGATCATTTGATCATTCCCGGTTCATTAATTTTCACCAACAAGTCAACTCTGATGTTCCTATGTGGATCTTTGATTGTTTCAAAAATTTTGGACTAGTTAAGGAAATTTATCTGGAAGCTGTATTGAAAATATATGAAATGTTCCAAAAAAAATTAGTACAGCTGCAAAATTTAGACAACCATTACTATTTCATTCTAGTTTCAGAGTTCCATGGATTTTTGCATGGAGCTTTTAGATTAAGCCTATATACCCAGATACCCTATCTTCATTAGTTAGGCAATTCAAAGTTAAATGGTGGAATAATTACAATGAAGAATTTTGTTCATCAAAGGAGGTTATTCATTTTTTACAAACTGGACAAAAACTCAAAATTCTGTTTACTCAACCAGACAGGAAAATTCCAAGTCCAATTCAAATAGCAATGCAACACGGAAGTCAACAAATTGATAATACCATCAGCAACTCTATCAATTGCATCTCATTCAAAAACCCCGGAGCCAGTTAATATTGAAGATGATGAAGATTTCAAAAATGTGTTAGAAATTTACAGGTCAATAAAGAAGAAAGAAAAGATCAATATTAAGGAAGAAGATTCAGAAGACCCCCTTTGGAGGCCCAATGGCCCATGACCCATTCGAATTTTGAAAGATGTAAGCAATGACGAACTCAAGGGCAATCATTCAATATAAAATCAGATTCCACTTAAGAGAAATTAGACAAAGAAGTCAAAAGTGGAGGGACCCAAACTCCTATCATTCAAAGCATGCAAGAAGATAAGAACTAGTGATAGGACCCAGACACCACTCCACTCCACTCATTCAAGCACCCGGCAATGGAGGGACCCATACTCCACTCCGGACTTCAACCATTTTATCCAATGTAATTCAGAAATGTAATAGCTAGAAAATTTGTATAAATAGGTAGTCTCGTTCCATTAGGAAGGTACGCTGAAATCAGCCTATTCACACTCTCAAATCCCCATAAGTCTAAGATCTGATTAAACCTCCCAAAGTTTATCAGTTTCTTCAATCCACGTATAGAAGCCTTGTAAGTGTATTCAATTCAGTAAATTAATTCAATCATCAAGGTATTATTTCAGTTGAGGTATTACTTCAGTTGATTATTTACAGTATTTATTGTTCATTTAAATTTCTGATTTACTATTCATACTTGTTTTTATTATACTGTTTATATCCTTAGTGTGTTTTTAACCATATAAGTTGTTTGAAAGTGCAGAAATAACCTTTTAAAATTTGAAAGTGCAAATTAACCATGGAAACCAAATTTTGGATGGAAATGACCATTACACCCCTTGGAAAAAAATAAAATTTCAGAAAAAATGAAAAGTCG
>JAULKJ010329478.1:0-10121 GCA_032355405.1 Rubia balearica
ACATAGAATTGGGTTAGTGTAACCTTCCTTTTATCATAATAAGAGCAATTGGGGTGGACTCCTAATCATCCCGTATTTTTTTCTCTTCACACCGAAGGGGATTTCCACGTAAAAATCCTCGTGTCTTCGCTTGATTGTTTATATTGTTGAATTTTTTTACTTGGTTTTGATTGACTTTTGGAGACAACATTATGTTGGGCATTTTTTTTTGTGCTTGTTTTTTAACAAACTTTTAGTAAGGGGTGTGCTTAGATCCAACAACCACCGCATTAAGGCGCCCCATTTTGCTCTTTTCCAGTTTGGATACCCAGTCATTTCTCTTCTCGGTCAGTGTCTTGGCTACCATTGCTCTCTGAAGGATTATATGGATCGGTCAGTGTCTTAGCTTCCATTGCTCTCTGAATGATTATATGGATTCAGAAGGCAAGAAGTAAGCTGATTCAGAAGGGAAGAAGCAAGCTGATGCTCAGGAGAAGCTTTGATCATTTTGGTACCAAATTTAAGTCGGTGCAAAATTGATTTAGAATTTAGGCTTGATTAGTAACTTTTCTATTTTGTTTGTTAGCCTTATTGTATAGCTTTGGGCGGTTAGTTAGTTGGACACTTTGGTAGAGGATATGTATATATACAACAGTTGTAGATTCATTTTCTAAGTTAATGAAATTAGAAATTTTCTCCTAGCTTTGATATTGAAACCTTCATTTTTCAACTTTACAGTTCTTCTAAACTTTGTTCTTGCTGCTAACTGCCATAATTTATTCATGGTATCAAAGCTTATAAGCTCTCAATTCAAAAATTCTTGACAAATACTTTGAGAAACATGAATCTAGTAATCAGAATGAGCATTGGATCTGTGAATGGAGAAGAAAGGATCAATGCCTATACTGCGGATGTTAAAGGGTTGGAGAATCAAGCCAGATGATCCTTTGTTTCTCATATCCTCATGTCATGCAATCCTTGTGATCACTACCGATTTCCTGACAGAGAAGAACTATGTGATCTGGAAGGAGGCAATGGAAACAACACTTTCAACTAGAGGAAAGCTAAAGTTCATCACTGGAAAGTGTCTAAGCCTGTTGACAACTCTCCAATGATTCAGATATGGATTAAGGCTAATTCAAAGATTGTCTCATAGATTAGGAACTCGAGCAGCAGAGATATTGCTAGAATTTTTGTATTTCAGGCGGATGCAAAGAAGCTATGGGATGAAATTGAGGAGAGGTTTTCAGTTAGTCATAGACCTCTATACTATCGATTGATGAAAAATATAACCAAGAAAAAACAAGGTACTGATTCAATTGCTCAATACTTTTCCAATTTGAAGGATATTTGGAATGAAATTGATGTGATCAGACCTGGGCTCAAATGTACTTGTTGTCATTGTAATTGCAACTGTGGATTTTCTAAGAAATTGGAGATGTAAGCTAATCAGGATAGATTGAAGCAGTTTATGTCTGGTTTGTATAATGAATATGATGGTTTAAGGGATCAGATATTGGTGATGGATCCATCATCGACTGTTGGAAAGGATATTATCTGTTTAACAAGAAGGAACAACAGAAAAGTGTGAAGAGAAATATAATCAAGGCTGTAAATCAATCAGCAGTTATGCTTGTCAAGCATGGTTCAGGACACTCAAATGCAGTGAACTATACTCAGAAGAAGAAAGATGCAGGGGAAAATAAATTGCGTAAGTGTGACTATTTCCACAAAAATGGATATTTGAAGGATTCTTGCTTCAAACTAAATGGATATCTTGAATGGTGACCAAATGCAAGCAAGATAAAAAAAGTAAGCCTTATGCAAATGCAACTAATGGTTCAGGAACTGAACAGATTGGATCTGGTACTTCATTTGAAGTTAGAGAAAACAAAGGCATTGGGAACATGCATGCTATGATTGCAAACATGATCCAGATCGAATTTGGAAGAATGATGAAAGGGAAGAGAAAGAAGAAGGTTACAAAATCAATAGACATGATCAACTTTGCACATCTGGACTTCTCAGGTATCCTTATAACTCATTTTGCTAATACTGCTACCTGTTTTGAAAGTGATGATTGGATTCTAGACAGTGGTGCTACTTCACATATGTGCAGTACTCTTTCTTTGTTTCAAACACTCAATCCAACCACACACAAAACTCCAATTCTTCTCCCATATCACTCAAAAGTATTCGTAGATACCATAGGTTCAGTTAACCTCCTTACAGTTCAAAAACTAACACAAGATTCAAGAGTTTTTCTTACCTTTTATCCTCATGTGTGTATTATATAGGACCACCAGACTAGTTCACTTTTGGGACTTACTACTGAGAGCAATGGCATTTATATTCTGAACAAGAAGTATTTCCAAATTTAAATCATCAAGAACCGTCTAAGCTCACTTGAACTAGATATTTTAATAATTCATTCTGCACTTAACTTCGTACATGTTCCACCGAATATTGATCTACAAGTTTTACATAATAAGCTAGTCCATCCTTCTAATATTGACTAAAGCGTATGGGTTTTCCAACCATGAATAATAAATGTAGTGTTTGTCCTTTTGCCAAACAAACCAGGATATCATTTCTTGATAAATTTGATCATAGTTTAGTACTATTTGATACACTTCATATGGACTTAAGGAGGCCTTTTAAGATTAAATCTAGAAATGGGGCACAATCTTTCTTACCTATTGTAGATGATTTCAGTAGAGCTACCCAGACTTCTCAAATAAAAACTAAATATTAGGTTACTTTAATAATAAAGGACTTTATTCTCATGTTGATAACTCAGTATAATGCCAAAATCAAGAAAATAAGGTATGATAATGGTTGTAAGTTTGTCAATAAAATATGTTCTCAATTCTTTGCTTCATTAGGGATCATTCATCAAAGATCTTGTCCATACTCACCACAGAAGAATGGTGTAGTTGAAAGAAACATAGAAATAACCTTCAGATAGCTAGATCTCTTATGCATTAGCCAAACTTACCTTTACATCTCTGGGGAGAATCAATCTTTACTGCCACCTACATAATGAACATATTTCCATCCTTAGTTCTAAACTGGAAATCACCCTATGAACTCTTGTTTCTTAAACCTCCTCATACATGTCAAATGAAGGTATTTGGTTCTTTATATTATGCCACAAACCTCAGCCTAGATAAACATAAGTTTAGTCCAAGATAAGTGCCCTGCATTTTCATAGGATATTCAGGCATTCAAAAAGGTTATAAGCTTTATAATCTTCTGAAAAAAAGACTTGTTGTTGAAAGCGATGTTTTCTATAATAATATGTTTCCTTATAAATCTTTTGATGCTTCATTTCACAGTTCTAGTTATGATTGTAACAAAATAATGCTACCTATACCACCTTATAACTCCAGTCCTTTCCTTGATGTACCATATCAAAATGTGTCTCCTGATCCAAATGATACTGATACAAATAATGATCATTTTCCGGATAATTCTAACCAGTCTTCTCCACAATCATCTCAAAATCATGAAATATATTTTCTCAATACTAATGATGGTCCTGATAGAGATAATACACACATTCCTACTGCCCTAGACAAAGTGCCAGGATAAGGTCTTAGCCTTATTGGATGAATGATTTTGTTGTAAATAATGCTTATACTTCTGACGTCTGTATTTCTATCATTTCTACTGCAAATATGATTTTCATGCCACAATTTTTAGGAATCCATGAACTACAATCATATAAACAGGCCTGCAACAATCAGCATTGGATTAAGGCTATGCAGGTTGAGTTAGATGCTCTGAAGGCTAATCATACCTAGGAATTAGTTGATTTTCTTGCAGGAAAGATACCTATTGGTTGTAAATGGGTTTATAAGGTCAAATTCAAGGCAGATGGATAAGTTGAAAGGTATAAATCCAGGTTAGTGGCAAATGGGTTTTCTCAAATTGAAGGAGTTGATTACTTTGATTCCTTTTCACCAATTGCAAAGCAAGTTACTGTCAGGCTGTTGTTGACAATGACTTCCTTAAAGGAATGGTTTTTGCATCAGATAAATATAAAAAAATTCCTTCCTCCATGGGTATATTGATGAAGAGCTTTAAATGATTCCACCACAGGGTTATGATAAAGCATTTCTATGTCAAGTATGCAGGCTTAGGAGGTCTTTGTAGGGTTTGAAACAGGCTTCCATAGAGTGGAATGCTGAATTTACTAAGGATCTAGTCTTATATAGATTAAAGCAATCAAAACATGATCATTTCTTATTCATTAAGTGGACTGCTCAGTATAGCATTGTATTACCGATCTATGTGGATGATGTTTTGATTGCCGAAGATTCAAAAAGTGAAATCTAGGCCTTCAAAGATTATTTACATGATCTTTTCACTATTAAGGATCTGGAACATACTAAGTACTTCTTGGGAATTGAGATTGCTAGATCTGAGGATGGAATCTTCCTAAGTCAGTCAAAGTACATCAATGATTTGATCAGTGATCTTCATTTGAATGACTGCAATGTTATAGCTTCTCCACTACCAGCTTCTTGGAAAATTGAGGATAGTTATTCAATCTTGCTTCATGATCCAAGCCCTTTCATAAGACTGATTGGGAGAATTTTGTACTTATCATATACTAGACTAGATATTACCTTTTCAGTACATCAATTGAGTCAATTTGTACAGAAACCAACTGATTATCATTGGAAAGATACACTTCATATTACGAGATATCTGAAAGGATGTTCTACTCAGGGTTTGTTCTTTCCTGCAACATCCTCTCAGTCCTTATCAGCTTACTGTGATGCAGACTGGAACACCTGCAAACTGATGAGGAGATCAACAACTGGCTACTGCATCTTCTTAGGGGATTCTTTGATTTCTTGGAAATCAAAGAAACAGAATACAGTGAGCAAGTCTTCTACTGAATCTGAGTATAGGGCTATGTTTATGACAGTTTCAGAGCTTAAATGGATCACCTTCCTTCTCACTGATTTGCAGCATCAGTTTGTGCTTCCAATTCCTCTGAAATGTGATAATATTTTTGTTTTGCACATCACTCAAAATCTGGTTTTCCATGAGAGGACAAAGAATATTGAGATAGATTGTCACTATGTAAGGGATGCTTACAGTGATGGCTTCATTGATCCATTACATGTATTCTCTAATTCTCAACTGGCTGATGAATTTACCAAACTACTTTCTCCTACTGCTGCTCAACCTCTCCTTTTCAATATGGGATTATGTTTTTCAAAAACTATTCATCTTGCAGGAGGGGGGTGAAGGATTATATGAATTCAGAAGGCAAGAAGCAAGCAGATACTGAGGAGAAGCTTTGATCATTTTGGCTTCAAATTTAAGTCGGTGCAAAACTGATTTAGAAGTTAGGCTTCATTAGTTACTTTTATGTTTTGTTTGTTAGCCTTCTTGTATAGCTTTGGGCGGTTAGTTAGTTAGACACTTTGATAGAGGAGATGTATATATACAACAGTTGTAGATTCATTTTCTAAGTTAATGAAATCCAAAATTTTCTCCCAGCTTTGACTCCCTTTTCCTGGGTCCCTGTCCCCTGTGATAGGTGTGCGGGCAATGGTGGCACCAGATGTGTGTTCTAAAATGGTGGCAAGATGAAGATGGAAACAAGGCTGGTCGATTGTAAAGTTTGCAATAGCTCAAGTTTGATACCCTGCAAGAGATGTGGAGGTTCAGGATGTGCAAGACATGTATAACCTTTGACTTATTTCTGTTAACCAAATGTATTTATACATGTATAAATTAATGGCATTCTTTCCATCTTTGGTCTCCCACTGCTGATCTCACCACTAAGTCCATGTATAATGGTGAAATCGCTCGTGTGGTTTCCGTTCATTAAATAATCAATTTCTCTTCCACCTCATTAAATGAAACCACAAAGTAATCACTCTATTTTTCTCCCCACAGTGGTTAAAAACCACTTTGAAACTACTTCATATACCTCACTTGATATTAGTTTTACCTTCAACATTTAATTTAAATAAATTTATCTACCAAAATAAATTGAAATATAAAATTTAATAATACACTTGTAATTTTTAATTGAATTTCATTTTATAAAATTTAATATTTAAAATTAATTTCAATTTTTAAAAATTATTCTTGGGTTAAGTGCTAAAATGATCCTTACTTTAGGCTGAAAGTGCTAATATAACCCTGCAATCTCAAAAAGTGCCAAAATAACCTTTGAGCATGTTGACTTTTTAGTCAACTAGTTTACTGCCAAAATAAGGTGAAAATACCGTTTTCCTTAATTTTTTAAAAAAGAAAAAATTCACAAAATATGAAAATGACGTCATTGCCTCTTACTATTTCTCCTTTTCTCCTATTTTCCATTTGCATTTTATATTCTTCCCTAGATTTTCTTCCTGCTCCACCCTTCTTCCCGCTGTCTTCAGCTCGAAGCACAGAAACCGAGGCATCACCTCATCGCCCTTCATCTCTGCAATTGCACATCGTTCCTCGTCTACGTCGTCGTATTTCGTTCCTCGTCTGCAAGCGGCCGGAGGATTTCCTTGTTTTGCATCTTTCCCATCGGGTTCACCCCCCTAAAACAGGGCATAATCTGAAATGGTAATCGCTCGTCAATATGTGTTGGATATTACCCCAGTTGTTACCTCTGGTTCCCCTTATGGAGTTGGTTTTGTTCATTGTTTGAGATTTAGGGGCAAAATGGGCCATTGGGGGTGAATATCCTAGGGGTTTTATAGTTTTTTAGAATTTTGCATGTTTTATTGTGATTTCTAGGCTCGTAGAGATGTTAGGGTTTGTTTTGCTTGGGTGTGTTAAGGTTTTTTATGGTGTTAAGCAGGGGATGGTTGTGAAGTCCTATAATGAACGGGGTTTAGTTTCATTTCATCAACTGTCAGAACATGGGACGGTTTTTCATACTGTTTATTGTGTTTTGAATGGTTGTAATGTTAGGTGGTTGTTGTGGATTTACTTTGGTGCCTTTTGTGGATGTTGTTGTTGTAGTAATTTGCTGCCTTTCTTGTGGCTCTTGTATGTTGTGAAGGCATTCGCGTATTAATTTCTCAAATGTCTGTTGTGCTGAAATAACCTTCATTTTATTAACTATGTGCTGAAATAACCGTGTCTTTATATTGGAAGTGTAGACATAACCCTAACTTTATTGACTATGTGCTGAAATAACCCTGTATAACTTTGAGGGGGGTATCTCGGGCACAAAATTTTCAAATTTTAGCTAAAGGTTATTTTAGTCATTTCCTTTTTTCTCTTCGCCGAAATTCACACGGTCAATGCCGGAAAGATAGAGTTTGGGTAAATCGACACAATGTTTTCAAAAGTTAGGGTTAGATTGGCACAAACAATAATAAGTTAGGGTTATCTTGACACTTTCTGAGATTGCAGGGTTATATAACACTTTCACCTTAAAGTAAGGGTTATAAATGTAGATAACTCATTATTCTATGAACCAGAATTAATATTTTTTTAAAAGAATGTAATTTTATTTTTAAAAATTTTAAATATGATTTCGATTTTTAATAATTAAAATCAGAATCTTAAGTTTTTTTTTTAAAAAATTGATTTTTAAAATTTTCAGAAATTAAATTTAAATTTTAAAAAATGCAGATATTTTTTTATAAAAATTTACTTAGGACACGTGGCACCAGATGATTGTGCCACGTGTCGCAATCAGGAGGACAAAAAAATTTAAAAAGGAAAAGAAAGCCTAGCCGCTTTATGCAACGTGGCCCAATCATAGGATGACACATGGCGTGCCTGGAAAAAAAATGGCACATCTGCTTGGCTGGGCCTAGGGATCACATGGCCTTCTGACAAATCCAGTGTCAGCTCAGTTTCAATTGAAGGAAATCGGTAAGTGGTTTCAATTAATTGAAATCACTTTTAAACCCCCATTATGAGAGTTTTGTGGTTTCAGTTCAGTTTCAGCTCGATTTCAATTCTAATTTAAATTACTCTATTACCCCAACGTACATGCTCTAAGATTAAGTTCCGAGCACCAACCCGATTAGAAAAATGGCTATGTTCTTGACCAAGTACACCAATAATTGTAGGTTTGAATTCTTCCATCCGTTGCGTGAAAATATCCTCAAGTGGAGGACTGCTTGGCCTTGAAGGCCATGATTTATCTTCTCATTTACTGCTGTGCTTGGTTGAAGGGGTTATGAGCGCGAGAGTTATCGCCCATGAAATTGGAATTTTTACAGCTGCATTCTTCTACTTTCTTTCTTTCAACTTTAAAAACGAAAAAAAAGGTGCAGCAAAGTCTTGTTCTAAATACTAGAAAATTGGTAAGTCGAATTTCTGCTGAGCACTCTTCATATTTCATACTCTTCTTCACCCCAATATCCGTTTATGTCAACTTTTGATGATATTTAACATACACGTATCACAGAATCATAAAACAAAATTTATCCTCACAAATAATTGTTTATGGTAAAGAAAAGATCACCAAGATGAATAGAGGGAAAGCAACTTCTATAGACTAGCTTGATATGGCCATCTATACCCCAAATCAGGCAGCAACTTCTATAGACTTGCTTGATCTGACCATCTATAACCCAAATCAGGCAGTAGTATTTGCAACTACTTTGGTAGTAGAAGAAGCGGGTACAATTTCTTGAGGCTGCATCAGAAAACAATCCACCAATAAAACAATGCAGCATGGAATATAAAAAATGGCTACAGTTTCTAATTCGTCAAGAAGATGAAAATTCCAGCTCTAAGTAGTTAAACTTAATCATCACCAAGTGTGTGACAAAGACCTGGATGTTTTAAAAAAATGTATATGCCAGGGCCTAATAAGAGTAGGTCATATGTGCTGCATTTTGTGTTGCTTTCTCACAGTTATAAGGTAAGGATTATGCAATAAAAATTTGCCTTGAAATGTAAAAGTCTAAAATAAGTTGCAACCCATTAACACACAAACAAAAAAAGCTGCAGGAAAAAATTCGCAAGTAACCATGCTTGTGAAAAAATGGCAACCGTGGTGATCAAAGAATGTAGTTCACTGGAAATTTAACTCTAGCACACACCAAAACGGGGATTTCTCAGATATGTACTTAAACAATGGACATTGGAGTAAGCCTAGTGTTTTGACTAAGAGTAGGATTTAAAAGCATCTGAGAACTTACAGGAGCCAACTCCTCCTCATGCTTAGGAATAAAAGACGTATCTACTATTCCGTTTCTGAAGTCCTGTAAGTTATGACATTGAAACGCAGAGATGTTAAGTTAAATCTGCAGCAAAAACGACATACAAATTTGAGAGGGTATAACCACTTCATCAGATTTTGCCTACCTCAACATCCAGGATAAGTTTGTGGTAGTCAATTGTAGTGGGCACCCCTGAGAATGAAGGCATTACTATATCAGAAAGCAACTAAACTATTGACACTCCAAAGAGTTATCAAATAGTATAGAAACATGACAGTCCAGTACTACCGTATTGAAGTCCCAAAAATATTACAGAAAATCAAATAGCAAATGTTGCCAGGAAAATTAGATGAATTGAGATAGAAGTGACTATCAGAGTTTCAGTAAAGCATTGAGAAGTATGGATAACTATGCCTTCTTCAGCAATATTAAAAAAGGGTATGCTTTTGGAATTGCCTGAATTCATACATTTTATCATGTTGCCCTTTTTCCAATAAGCTTCTTGTCTTGAACTACAAGACGAAAAGCATGCATGAAAGTATATGAAAAAATGCAAAGTTCATTCTTAAACTCAAGAAAATGAAAAAGGAAGGTTGTGCATGGTATGAAAATTCACCCAAACACAAGCTTTTCTCACCTGTTATAATGGTGTCACTAAGCGCTCTTTTCATGCGCTCGATTGCCCTCTCTCTTGTTGGAGCCCATACGATAAGCTAATTTAAATTCAAGGAACAAAGCAACAGAACCTCTCATTACAAATAAATGAAATAGAAGACAAGACAATATTAAGTAGAAAATATTGCTACATGGATAACCCTGGCAGAAAGCACTCAGAACATGAAAGGATGAGGTTCATAAGATATTCATGGTTCCTACGTGCTATAACACATCGTCTGAATACAAATCCAGAAGTAAAAGGGAGATGGACTTAAATACAGGCGATGAACTAAAATGACAGCCATTACATTCCCTAGCAGGTAATACACT
>JAULKJ010329489.1:0-10121 GCA_032355405.1 Rubia balearica
TCTAAGCCAAGATTCTCTCCTCATTATTTGATATGTTGTTCCGCCTTTTCTCTCCCACCGCTATCTTTTCTTCATCATTACCAGTGTATCACACCTATTCATATACCGCCGCGTTCTAGTATTCCAAAAAAGGTAACTTACTTTTTGTCAGAAATACATCATTGTGTTTCCAGCTAATTTAACTCCCCTTGATTTTTCAGTGTCTTAAATTAAACTGTGTGCTTTATTGGTTCCTCAATTGTTTGAATCTTTCATCTCCTTCCCCTGTTCTTATTATTCCCGTGTATCGTCATTCTCCGCCAACTCGCAACTTTCTCTGTCTTTAATCTTCTTTCCATTTTTAAACGATTCTTGTGATTGTGAATTTGTGCGGTGTCTCCACTCTATCAATTTTTTGCTCACTTTTGGTCCGGAAGTCCTCCGATCGTCTTCTCCGACATGTATTATGTGTTTTTTTTTTAACTTTTACCAGAATATACTCTCTGCATTTTGTAATTAAAATTAATATAGTTTTCTTCTAAATCCCAGGATTCATCTCTTCCCAAATGTCTTCCCCTAGTCATGCTGATCCTCCCGTAGATGATGTCCAAGTTGGCGATGTTAATTCTGGGAAGGATTCCGATCATCTCACCGGTTCTTCTGCCATTAATAGCATTCTTTCCAATTACTGCTTGGAAAATTTTAAGAATAATTTTTCTTTCATGTCTTCGTTTGAGCTTAGGGCTCATGATAATTCTAAGAGTGTTTGCACTCCTCCTACTGGCTACATATCTTGTTATTTAGATTATCTTAAATTTGGACTTTTTTTCCTATCCCTCAGCATGTTCTGGATTTGCTTCTAATCTTATCAAATAGTGTTGTCTCAGTTTCACCCAAAGGGTATTGCAATCATTGTGGGTTTCCACTATGCGTGTACACAAGCCCATGTTCCCTTTTCGATTGAATTATTTCGTAGCTTATATAAGCTTCGCAAGGTGAAAAACTCATCTGATGAATTCACATTTTATCCCATCATTCTCACTATTGAGCTTGTCAATGAATTTCCTAATTGTGGTGTGTGCGCAAAAATATTTCCTGCGTAAAACTAGATGATGAACCCTTCCAGTTTAGAACTATGATGTTCCCAATTCCAACCTTCATAAGTCGGTCGTTCGACTTAATGCTAAATATGAGGTTGTATTAAGACTCAACGAACACTCGATAGGTCTTCGTTATGCTGAATTTGAGAGCGAAGGTGTTTGTTTGTTGTTATCTTGTTATTTCACTATATTATACTTGTTATTTTTATTCCTTATTTTCATACTGCTCAATTATTTTTGCAGGTTCGCCTGACTTATGTTGTATACTAAATTGCATATATGGATCTACTTAGGAGTCCTGTTGATAGGTTATTTATTCTTGATGACGAAACCGAATAGATGGGTGACTTGCTCGTCCAATCGCATGACACCATTACTGATGACGTTTCTCAGGAGAATATCACCGAAGAAAATTCTTAGTTAATCTCCACTAAACGTAAAGTACTAGAAGGGGGAGAGGTAGGTGTTGATGACGCTACTGCTCCCGCTAAAGAAAGGAGGAGAAAGAAGCGGTCTGGTGGTTAATCAACTGCCTTCGGCCCCCCTGAGAAAAGGGGTCTCACAAGGCAGTCCCGTTCTAAGCCTCCGCCGCGAAGCAATAATTTGTGACAAAAGGGACTATTCCTGCCACTCTCTCTAAACTCTGTCTTCATGAATTGATGGCCTTGGTATGTTCGCTAGAACTTTAAAATGATATTTTCTTATTGCGATGTATAACTGTCATATTTGCTTCTTTTTTTTTCTGGCGATGTCATAAGATTGGTGAGAGTCTTTAGCTTGTTAGTGAGCGAGTTATCAAATTTTCCAAGGAAGACAGTTTGCTCCTGGAAAAGTATAAGGCTAATGAGAACGAGTGCAAGGCTATGAAGATCTCTCTTGAAGCTGCTAAGAAGCGTGTGCAGGCCGCTAAAGAAGAAGCCAATAAGCTCTGCTCTGAGTTAGAGGAGATGCAGACTAAGGGTTTTGGTTCGCCTAGCTATCACAAGTTCTTTTTTATAGGCTCTTTAAAACGAAGTCCGTCTTCAAATTTTTGAGGAGGTTTTTAGTTTTACTTGCAATGTCGGTTGGTGCGAACCTTTAGTGGAGCTGCAGAAGTTGAACCTAACCCTGAAGGCGAATAAATTGCCTCCACTGGCTAAGTTTGAGGATATACTTGAGCAACAGAAGAATGCATTTAATAATGAATTTATATGTATAATTTTAGATGGTGGACATCCTTATCCGCTGCTATCACATCTTGTTTATCTTCCATGTTTTCCCTCTATTTCTAAGCTGCAAGGTTGCCAAGTTGATTATCTTTCTAGCCTTCCGTTTGCCCCTAAGCCATATTCTAACCTAGAGGTAAATACAATCGCTGAGACTCTCGCTCATAATGCGAGTAGAGAGGAGTCCACTCTCGCTATTCAGCATATGTCTACTTCTCCTTCTAATGTTAGTTAACTTTAGAATTATGACTTAACTTAAGAACATTCGGATTTTTGTCTATAACGTATAATAATACTTTTACTGTATTTATGTACCAACTTTGATGTGAACTTGTTATGCCAATTGTAATTATTTATTATTTTTCTGATATTTATTTATATGCAGGAATTTCATACTTTGATCGACCATAAGTTTTTAACTCTTCATGATATGTTGGGCTCTAGTGTTCGTTCTAAGTAACATCCCCAATTTACATCTCCCAATTCTTGTTGCCTACTATACTTATTGAGGCTATCGCTTCCCTATCCAAGGAATATTTTTGAGTTTCTTTCTAGCAATCATTTTCCAAGTGCTGGGGGTTCTGCTCTCTGGAATCTATTCCATTATGTCTTGGATGGCGTATCCTTGCTTGTTCGTCATTTTAATCTCGTTCTATGAGTTTTCTTTGTAGAAAATTTGTACCTAATGGTTACAATATTGAATCCCTTGTCAAGGATATTGTTCGTAGTTTAGTTGATCTAGAATCTATTGGTATGTACATGCGTTCACTCAACCTTTCTAATCGTGTTCAGGAGTGGGCACCGTCCTTAGGTGTTCATCTCAAATATATGCTATTAAGCATTAACGATCTGGAGAATTTATGGAGGAGGACTATAAGCGAATCACAAGACTATATTCGCAAGTTTCTGCACCTAATAGAACAACCTTATTCAATGACAACAACTAAGCTTGGTTAAAATGAATGATCAGCAAGAAGAAGCGAAGAATTTTGCTGTGAACAAAGCACACGAGGACATCAGAATACCTTGATTATATATAAGCAGTGTTCTCGTATTGACCAATTATTGGATTAACTGAAGAAGAAATAGGATGAGTTTGATCATCTTTTTACTTCTTCTGCAGGGTGGTAGAGTAGGTTTGATGAAACGATCGCTGTGAATACCCGCCTGTATAGTTAGAATGACCACCTTCGTGCTGAATGTGACCACCTTGACTCATGCATACATCAGCTTGAAAAAGCTTGCGTTGAATACAAAGATAAACTCCAGGCTCTTTTCTCATAGCCTCGTGGTTCCACTTGCCGTGGGGATCTAACTATGAATATCGGCGGACAGAGAATAAATTTATCTAAGTTTGTTAGGTCATATATTCTTCAACTACAGGAGGAGATACGCAACTTGGAGAATATGAACAAAAGCTATCAAGACACTGTTTATCTCATGAGTATGCAACTTGATCGAGAAGAGTTCGGTCCTATAAATGATTTTAAGTCATATTATGCAAAGTATCTTGATCGTATGGAATGAAGCGGCCAAACCTGTCATCCTTCTTACTTGCATATGAAATGATGTGATGATCATATTGTATCTAAGGAATATTAGGCAGAACAATCCCGCCGCTGTGGTGAATATTCGGCTGCTGGGTTATCTCGTGCATAAAGGCGTAGATAATTCTCTTTTCTTCGATGTAATAATTTTCTTTTCCAAATGTTTCAAGTACAATCCTTGTATTTCTATTTTGTTTTAGCTTTTCGAATTTGATGCGTTTGTTTCTTACTAATATAAAATGTCATATTTTATATTTTCAATGTATTTTAAATTGCATCCTTGTATTTATGTTTCAAGATCTATAGATTGCAAAATTGAAGTGTGAACCTATATTGCGAGAAGCTACAAGATCTATCGCTTGCTTTTGTCTTTGTTTTTTGTAGGCACGTGAGCCTTTTTGCAAGATCTATAGGTTGCAAAATTGAAAATTTTATTGTGCGAAGCTGCAAGATCTATTGCTTGTTTTTGTCACATTTTTTTGTAGGCACATGAGCCTTTATTGCAAGATCTATAGCTTGAAAAATTGAGGTTGTAAAATTATACTATGCGTAGCTGCAAGATCTATTGCTTGTTTTCGTTGCTGTTTTTGTAGCCATATTTTCTTTTTTGCAAGATCTATAGCTTGTAGAATTGAGGTTGCCAAGCTGCAAGATCTATTGCTTGCTTTCGTCACTTTTTTGATTTTGTTGTGTTGCGATTGTGCAACTTTACTTGTTTACGATTGCGAGATATAATATTTCATTCTCTTTGCGATGTGCCATGGTTTACTAATTTTTGCTAGTATTACTATGGACTTTGTGTAAAATGTAAGTGAACAATACTATGAAATATTTTCCTCGAAAGATGTTTGATGATATTGATTATGTACGGCCACATTGATATCACATTGCAATCCAAATGATGATTCTAACAATGAAAAGGCCACCAATGATCATATCATGGCTCATGCACAAATGAGTTTTTCCTATCGCCTGCTAAGAATCTAAACATAGATCTTCCTTACAT
This sequence comes from Rubia balearica, assembly GCA_032355405.1. Lineage (NCBI taxonomy): Eukaryota > Viridiplantae > Streptophyta > Magnoliopsida > Gentianales > Rubiaceae > Rubia > Rubia balearica. The sequence continues at coordinate 4,838 of JAULKJ010329489.1, forward strand.
TTATCACATGTCAAGTGTTCGGGATGTTGCTTCCATCCAATCCTTTTATCTCGTAGCAATTGGATCAGTGTGCTTTCGTTACCTTGTAGGGGCCTTCCTATTTTGGGCATAGTTTTCATTTTTCTTCTGCTAAACTTACCTCATTCTTCCACCGCAGCATGAGATTGACAATTCAAAATTGTGTCTTCTTGATTTTCTCATTATATGCTCGGGCCATCTTCTCCTTGTACTTTGCCTCTGTGATTGTTGCATGTTGCCTTTTCTCCTCTAGTTCATCCAAATCCAATCTCATCATTTTGGAATTATCACCTTCATTGTATTTTCCACTCTACGGCTTGAGTTCCCTATTTGAACTGGTATTACTGCATGATGATTATAAACTAGGTTGTACGGTGTTTCTCCAGTTGGTTCTCACACTGCTATTTTGTATGACCATAGTGTGTTGGGTATCTCATCTACCCAACCAGTTCGCTTCCCCTTCAATATGTTTTGAATTCCTTGGACTATCGTTCTGTTAGTTACCTCCACTTAGACGTTACCCTGGGGATGAGCTACATACGTGAATTTTTGTACAATCCCGAACTTCGAGCACCATTCAGTAAAGGTCCAACTTGTGAACTGTGTACCATTATCTGTGACAATAGTTTGAAGCACACCGAAATGACAAACTATGTTCTGCCAAACAAACTTTCTTGTTACTTCTTCCGTGACTCTTCCAATGGCTTCTCTTCTACCTACTTCGTGAAGTAGTTAATTGCTACGATTAGAAACTTCGCATTACCAGCTCCTTTGGGGAAGGTCCAACCAAGTCGATTCCACATTTATCAAATAACCAGGCTCAATTTATTCCTGTTAGAGTGGCCTATGGTTTATGCAATGCCGATGCCTTAATTTGGCAGCTTTTACACTTTAGCATGAATTGTACGCATTGTTAAACATGGTTGGCCAGTACCCCGGTCAAATTATCTTCTTCACGATTGTTCAAGATCCTTGATGTGTCCTGCATAATCCCTCATGAACTTCTTTCATGATTTCGCTTGCTTGGACTGGTCCCACACACTTTATCCATGGAGATAGAAAATCTTTTTGTATAGGATTCCCCCCCTTATAAACATAGTTGTGAGATCGTAATTCCAATTTTCTGGCCTGTATTTATCTGCTTGCAATTTTCCCATTTATAAGTAGTCTTTCACGGTGTTCTCCAGTTCATTTCTTTTGTCTGGACCGTTGAAGCAGTTGTTGTGACTGTACTTCTGACTAGTATGACTTCTATATTCACATCGTTCTTCCCCAGCAAAGAATCAAAGCCAGTTGTCACCAATTTACTTAAGGTGTCTACCTTGGTATTTTCACTCCTTGGTACATGCTGAATGTCAAAGTATTCAAGTTGGCCTATGAGCTAGCAAACTCTTTTTAAATACTCTATCAAGTGCTGCTCTCGCACTTCATAATCTTCACGCACTTGCTGGACTACTATCTGTGAATCACTAAAGCACTTAACACTCTTGACCTTTTACCTGATTGTGAGGTCCACTCGCGTATTAGTGCTTTATATTCGGCTTCATTATTGGTGAATGGGAAATCGAAACAAAGTGAGTATATGTGTTCTGCCTCATATGGATTTACCAATAGCAATCCTGCATCGCATCCTTCTTTGTTAGACGCCCCATCAACGGACAGTTTCTATGTGATATTCGTCCACTTTGATTTCCCTTTGTCTATCCAAGATTTTCTGGTTTACTTGCTTCTTGTGCATCTGCACTTATCATTTCTATAATTAAATCTGCTAAGGCTTGCGCCTTTATTGCAGTTCACGGATAAAACTAGATCTCGTACTGTCCCAGCTTAAGAACCCATTTAGTCATTTTGCCAAACTATTCTAGCTTGCTCAGAATATTATTGATTGGGTAGTCAGTATACACAACTATGCTATGACTTTGAAAATAACTTCATAGTTTTTTTGTTGAGTAAGCTAATGCGAGAGTTAACCTTTCAATGGGTAAGTACGTTATTTCTGCACTTTGCAGTATCCTACTAATGTAGTATATCAGCACCTGTCTTTTCCCTTCTTGGCGCACCAAGGCCGAACTCACTGCTTTTGTTGAAATTGTCAAGTGCAGGTATAAAGTCTACCTTGGTATTGGTGACTTTAGTGTTGGCAACTCTTTAAGCTGTTCTTTCAATGATTCATAAGTTTTGCTACTATCTTCATTCCAAATGAACTTCTTGGCCCTATTGAAGATATCGAATAGTGGGAAGTGTTTTCCCCAACTTTAGAGACAAATATACTAAGCGATGCTAGTAATCCCATCAACACCTGTACTTCTTTGATTGTTCACGGTTGAGGGAGATTCACTATTGCTTGTATCTTCTCTAGATTAGCTTCAATTCCTTTCGAGGATACTGTATACCCCAAAAAATTCCCTACGCCCACTCCAGTTATGCATTTCTTACGGTTGAGCTTCATACCAATCGCACTTAGCATATCCAGGATCTCCTTCAAGTATTGCGTGAACTAACATATCCTTTTACTTTTAATCACCATGTCGTCAACATATACTTCAACATTTCATCCCACTTGATTGCGAAATGCAGTGTCGACTACTCTTTAATATGTTGCGCTAGAATTCTTTAGGCCGAATGGTATTTTCACGTAGCAAAACACTAAGCTTGTGTATAAAGTTGTATTTCTGCATATTCTGGGTGCATCAACATTTGGTGGTATCCTTTTCGCGCATCCATGAATGTTAGGAATTTGTATCCTAATATTTCTTCCATCAACAGGTCAATTTTAGGTAATGGATAGCAATATTTTGGGCATGCTTTTTTAGATCAGGGAAATCTATGCACATCCTCCATCTTACGTCCGCCTTTTTTACCATCACTGGGTTTGCTAACTACTTTGGGTAAATCACTTCCTTCAAAATACAGATATGAAGCAATGCTCTAACCTTCTTTTTGACTACTTTTTGTCTATCGCTAGCAAAACTTCGTTGCTTTTGCTTAACTGGTTTAATCGAATCGTTGATATTTAGAAAGTGGGTAGCAATTTTTGGATGGACTCCTCCCATGTTTTGTACAATCCATGCAAATGTATTTTTCTGACTTCACGGGATTTTTGTCACTTTTTCTTTCTCCTCCGTTGGAAGATATTTTCCTATCTTGATGCACTTGGAAATGTCTACATCGTCCAAAATTACAAGTTCAGTTTCCTCTCTGTAATCCACTTGAGGTTCCATTGCTTGAGTAAGCCATTATCCGAGATGGTGATGACCATTTTGGTTTGTTCAACATTTCTTCCTACTTTCATCACTATAACCATGCACTGCTTATCTGTTTCCTAATTTCATCTTGTCATTGCAATCCATGTTGGAGTTGAGAACTTCATCACTAAATGATATGGGGACCATAGTGCTTTTGCTGTATTCATCCAAGGCCTACCAATGATGGCGTTAAATGGACTTTTTGTGTCTATGACAGCAAAACTGCACATGATGGTGCAATTTTTGTCATGCTCACCTATGGTAATAGGCAGAGGTATGTTACCCAAAGGCATCCCACTCGTCCTGTAAAGCCTATAAAAGAAAATGTAGACGTATTCAAATCAGTAATTTTGAATCTCAATTTATCAAAGCAATTGACGAATAGGATTTTGACTGCACTCCCGTCGTCCACAAATATGTTGTGAACTTTGGCATTTCCAATCTTAGAGATATTCACCATTGGGTCATCATGGCGCAAAGAGTTGAAAACCGCATCCTTTTCGCTAAATGTTATTATCTCTTCATAACAAAGTTTTTATCAGTAGGTTCTTATGGTTGAGGGTATCTAGATTTTTCTTTCCAGGCATTGTTAGATAGTAATTCGTTTGATCCATGGATCAATAGGATTACTTTTCCTGGGGTATCATTCACCTGGTTCTCTTTATAATCTACCGTTGCTGTTATCTTCTGATTCTTGCTCTATGTATTAACTGTGCCCTGGTTTTTGGCTATGGAGTTTACTACTTTGTTGGCTTCACTGCCCACGTTTGCTCTATCTTCCTTTTTGTATTGGTTCAAATAACCATATCTCAAATTCTTCTCTATTTGCCTTCTCAAGTCTCTACAGTATTCAATATCACGTCCATGGTCCTTATAGTAGGCATAATAGTATTCTCTAGACCGCTTGTCTGGTGGTGCTATCATTGGCATAGGTTCGAGAAATAATTCCCAGTTTGCCTACCAAATTTACTTTGGCGATTTCATCAAAGGAGTTTCTAGAAATGATGTCATTTACGCCTCCGATTCTTTTCATTTGAAAGGGATATTCCCTTTTCCCTTTTTGACAAAACCTCTCTATGCATCTTCCATTTTCCTCTTATCACCTCGCCCGTGCTCTATTTTGTGGTTGTTTACATCTTCAGTCCACACTTACTTTTCAATCATTTTCTGCAATTCTCTTGGGTTCTCAGGAATGTTTTTAGTGAGTTCCTTGTAAAATTCTCATGATCGCATACCACCCATGAATGTGCATGGTGACGATTGGAATGACAGGTCATGAACTTGCAAAATTTCCATAACAAAACTATTATTATAATCTGGGAGGCTTTCGTCACTTCACTGAGCTATGTTGTTTCTGTCCGCTATCATTTCGGTTAATTTATGCTTCTGATAGAAGCTTCCTAAAAACAAGTATGATAACTGTGCCAAGAACGAATAATTCCACTTTGTAAGTACTATGTAATCACTGTCCCAGATAAGAAAATCAAAATAGCTTTGTAGACTAGCTCAATTTTTGCATTGCGAAATCACATACTATTGCGATAGGAATGTAAGAATTTCTTGGGGTCTGTTGTCCCATCGTATATTTTCACATGCAACAGTAGCTTGAAATGTTTTCGCCAACGGTGACCGGTCTATATCATTATCTATCATTATATCCTTTTATTCTTCTTCATAATTATAGCTCTCATTCCTTTGACTTACATTTTTGTTTCTTTTTGGGGATTTTGGCTTGATCGTGGCTAGGAACTAGTTATTCTCCCTATTCGCTTCTAAGAAAGCTGCAAAATCTCTCCTCTCTTTTTCTAATTTGCATTAGGAGATTCATCTTATTTTTCATCGTCATCCGTATCTTCTTTAATGTGTTCCCGTTCTTTACTGGGAACATATTCTTGGTCTTGACTGGGATGCATATTCTTGTTACGCCCAGTTTTTTGTCCTTGTGTATGATTCTGGCTTCTCTCGCTTCTGGTGAAAACCATGGCTATCCTAAAGGGGACAAAATACTTCAAAAAAAAAAA
>JAULKJ010329499.1:0-10121 GCA_032355405.1 Rubia balearica
TAACTCCAATAATAAGAATTTGAGGTAAAACATAGTCTTCCAAACACCAAAGTGTACCAAAATAAATACAAAAAGATCACAAAATATCCACATAAAATAGACACATTAGCTCTCCATGAAAAAAAAACCCCATGGATGATAATCGTTGGACATATCGCAATGTCGGATGGAAAATTGCGGTACTCTTACAAAGATGCTTCCTCTCTGTGCCTGAAAGTATTCTTCAAAAATTTCTTAACTTAAATGGAAGGCCTTTTCGATGTGTCCTCGGAATCTCCTTCTCGTACTTCCACCTGAATGCTTGGGTAATATCCCGATGCGACACATTGTACTCCTTATCATCCAAGTGGAAATAGATGATTCTCCTTCCCTCATTGTCCGGCTCTTGCTCCAAGGTCGCCAAAAACTACAAAGTCAACTGTATGTAAGTCTTGGAATACTTTTCTAAGAAACCCTTTAGGCCTATTCCGCTTAGCAGATATGTGATAGGTTCGAATAGATCTAGAGCTCTCAAGGTCATCTTGCATGCAAATTTTGCCTCCAATATGGTTCTCTTTGAGCATCTCAAGTACTTCTATCTCCGAGTCGCACTCTTGGAAATGGTGGTCAATCCCATGAACTCATTGGCAACACAACTGGGGTTAGGAGAAAGGGAAGTTTCCGGCTCTCGTCTCCCAACCTTGGCCGACTTCCCTTTGTCACCCGGGAAGTTTTTTTTTCGACCTACTGCTTTTTGGATCCATCCTATCACAACAAGAAAAATGTTTTAATGAAAGAATATAATAAGTCATGATCAAGTATCATTTAATAAAAATACTTCTCCCTATAAATACAATACATTCCAAATCTTGCTATCCTATTCAATCAAGAATCATTCTCCTTAAAAAAAAAAACTCATGGAAAATCATAGCATCCCATCACGATGAAATCAAGAATCATTCTTCCTAAATCACCATAATCAATATAGATTATATAATTGAAACATAAGAACATATACTTCTCCCACACTTAGTTCAACATAAGATCATTCACATAACCCAATTTTCCCCCAAAACACTTGAAGATTTTTCGAGATTCAAGCTCATAATCACATCACCATAATGCTAAATAAAGCTAGTAAATATAAATCTCAAAGGATTGCCTGGAATTTGAAGGCAAGAAATGAAAAATCCACAAAATAAGAAGTAAAAATGCTAATTTTTGAGAGAAAAGCTTCACTTTTTCGAGGTTTGCCAAGAAGGAGTGAGAGTTTGTGTTTTTGAGGGATTTAAATGATCTAAATGGTACCAATGGGTGGTGAGGTAATGTACTATGGATCCTTATTTAAGCAATTAGGCTCTTCCGAAAAGAAGGTGATTCAAGAGGGAGGTACAAATGAGAAAATGATGGCATATTTGAAATTAGAGAATGTAGGGGAAAAAGTAAAAAAATTATTTATAAATAAGGGAGGTGTTTATGTAAAATTTACACCAACAATCCTGGGGAATAAAATATTTACTGAATTGATGGGGATGTTTTGGCTTGAAATTCAAATTTTCCAAAATCTACAATTTTGACTTAAATTAACGCAGCTGCAAAAGGTTTGACATAAGGCTAGCCTCATGCTAAGGGTCCTTGAAATGAGGTATGCCTCATGCTGATGGTATCTAGCATGAGGCTCCCTGTGAATGGGACATCTTTTTCCCTAGTTCCTTCTCTTTTTCGGAAAAAACTGTCACCCCATAAATCCTATTTCTTATACCAAAAAATCATGAGATTTGATCTCAAAACTTTTCAATCAATAAGAGTTTCATCCCAAGATCTTTTTTCATAACAAAAGCATGAAAAATATATCTAAAAAAATATATCAAAATCAAAGAAGGAAAGAGCACCTGTTTTTATTATCGTTCTCATGACTTATTTCTTCATGCATTTTATTCTGAAAGAACCTACCGTTGGGTCTCCGGAGTCACCATTAGAAACTTCACCCATGATGATATCATTATGGAGAGGTATCCACAAAGTTCCATCCTTACCTTTAAGCGCTTTGTTCGCCTTGGAGAGTGAATGTCCATACCTAGCCAATGTTGAGTCCCTAGACATTTCCTTGGAATTAGGAGGTGGTCAAAGATGTTTTAGGTCCTTGCTACTATCCACTAATCACTTCTTGTTAGTGAGCATAGAAAAACAATTCAAGATAGAAAAGTCATCACTAACATCATGCATGGCACAAGTCTCATCGACATGATCATCACAATTGAAGCACAAGGTTAGATTTCTTTCATCACTCACATACTCATTAAGACTCTCATCATCTAGGCTATTTTCATTACTATCATCAAGAGATTCATCAAGAAAATTTTCATTATCAATCATGCAATATTTCTCACATTGACCAAGTTCTTCACACAAGGTTATGTCTTTGTACACAAGAGAGAGAAAGAGATTAGGTGAATCATACTTAGATTTGTAATATCAAACCCCACCTTATCAATGTTATCCTATAGGGTTAGTGTTCCTAAATGTACGTCAATCTTAGTCCTTTACATTTTAAGAAAAGATCTTCCCAAAAAACTTGAGAGTGCACCACCATAGTGCGCTATGTCACGGACATAGAAATTTGCCGAAAACACTAAACTGCCTACCCTAACTATTACATCCTTAACAAAACTTTGAGGGCTATCTTGGGAGTGATTGGCTAATTGTATAATTACCTTTGTCTCCTTAAGTTCACCTATGCCTAGGTTTTCATAAAGGCAAGAAGGGTAACATTTCTAGAGGCTCCTACATCAACCATAGAATTTTTCACCAATTTGCCAGCTAAGGAGATGGGAATTGAAAACATACTTGGGTTCATCACATTTATTAGGCAAGCTCCTATGATTAAGCGTACCCACTCCCCTTGTTATCAATTTTCCTAACAATCTAAGTGGTTTGTTTCTCTTTTTAGTGCATGCAACTTTCAGGAATTTGCATAAGATGTCACATGCTCAATCAAGTCCAAAAGTGGAACACTAAACTCAACCTTCTCGAAGATATTTTGAATGTGCTCATCGGTGGTTGCTACCTTCGGCCTTCCCTAAGTGCATTAGGGAAAGGCGGCAGGAGGTTCACTCTCACCTCGGGTGTAGGAAGCTTCTTGACGGGATCCTCCTCTACAACCAAATCACGCTCCTCCAAGTTGGTTTAATTTTTGTCCACAACCAATTCATCTTCTTGAAAGATTCCTTCTCGGGCTCACACACCTACTTCCCGCTCCTTAGCATCAAAGTTTTCACAGTCCTTGGGTTGATCTCCGGTTGGGAAAGAATCTTGCTGGACTCTTTAGCCTCAAGGAATCTCACCGTTTTGGTGACTTTCCCGAATTTTATTTCCAGAATTTTTATGCTTATAGTCCCGAGATCTTTAATCTCACGCCATGTGCACTCTGCGAAAAAATCTTGTTTCTTAGACAATTAAGAGATAGCTTCAAGGATCTCTTCTCTATCTAACTTTTAGACTAAGACATTGTTGTTGGAAAACTCTTCTCCCCTTAGATAGGATAGAGCTTCTATTTTCACATATGCCATTGTTATTTCCTTTGTACCTCCCTCTTAAATCACCTTCTTTTAGAGGAGCAGAATTGCTAAAAATAAGAGTTCATAGTACATTACCCTACTCATAGGAATAATTTAATTCATTTAAGTCCCTCAAGAACACTCACTCTCACTCCATCTTGGGGAAACAAAAAAAATTGAAGCTTTTCTCTCAAACATTTGTACTTTTGCTTCTTCTTGTGTGGATATTTCAGTTCCAGACTCCGGGTAATCCTTTGAACTTTGTGTTTACTTGATTTATTTAGCATGATGATGGGCATGAGTTTAAAAAAAATTGATATGTTTTTAGGAATGTATTTGAGTTATATGAATATCTTGTTTTGAACTAATTATGGGGGAAGTATATACTCTTGTGCTTTGATGATACGATCTTTATTGATTGTGGTTGTTTACACTACAAGAAACTGGACCTATTCCTTCACACATTTTACCTTGGTTTTTTTTACTTAGGTTCAATAACTGAGGTAAAAAGTTCTTTACCTCAATTGTTTAGTTTTTTGAAGTAAATAATATTTTTGAACTCGGTTAAAAAATAAACGAGAAAAATAATAGGTTTTTTACCGCTGTTCTATGATAACTGGGTAAATAATTTCCCAATGCAAAGTAATAAGTATTACCGACATTGCTGCAATATCGGCAACATGTGTATGACCTAGCTGTAATAGGCAATCAATAGATGAATGACTTTGCACCTATGGTTTGTTGAACCTAATTTATCTCAACGTCAAAGCGATGTCGCATATGGGGACTGGCGATGTCATATATACCCATCGCTCCAAACCCGTGCCTAAATACAATCAAATCAATTAAATCATGTGACGTCACAGTTTAGTTAGCTACATGTCAGTTAACTCAATATGTGCACGAATGATGTGTGAAGTCGCACTTATTTATTGTACATAATAAATCAACAAGATAACCGATACAACAATAACTTGGAATGTACCATTAAAAGGTCCCATTCAAAGTTCACAACAACTGGTCTAAAAATATAATCAAACAAAATTGGTAAGACTAACATTGCTACCATGCATACAATATCCAGAAAACATCCCACAAATTTAAAGTTATCAAACAAAAGACAAAATAACCCAATAAAATTTAAAGAAAAAGTCTTCATCATGAACAAAAAAATAACATTCATGGCAATCAATTGGGTGGTGACGGGGTTGGGAAATCACATGTCGATGAACTATTTCCATCCGACTCTTAGGTGGAAGACTCGGTGTCATAGTCGCTAGATCGTTCTTCACTAGCTGTCATTCTCAGTCCATCCTTGTCATCCCTATGAACCTCATCCCCAGGTGTATTGATCGCACCAACATTCATATATTTCAGCTTCGCCAATTCTTCCAAAATATTTTGCACGTTGCTGTCTGTGCACGACGCCAGGGCCTTGGTCTCAGCCACGTTCTTCACGAGGATGTCCCTGGAGCTATTTTTAAGGCCCGCTGGGAAAAAAATAAGTTAAATGAAATAAAAATTATAAAATAAAAATAATGATTATTTTGGAATAATTATAAAACCTAAAAATTTCACACCCTTTCACGTGGCAGGAGTACTGGTGGCGGAAGGATCCTCTACTATGGAAGTCGATGGAGTCGCCTCAGTCCTGGTTGTCAAAGGCACTTCCAGATTTCCTGTGGGGACGTTGCGTTCAATCCATGTCCCTGTCTCCGAATGCCAATGCTTCTTCCCGAAGTAGTTTGCATCAAAGTACTTTGATTTGATCGGAACCTTCTTCTTCTCCAGAATGGCGCTGATGACGTTGTTGTAGGGGAGTGTCCGACTCTTTGTTGCATGGCCACTTGGTGCATCTCCTGGATAATTTTGTACCCAGGTTTTACTACCTTATTCTTCACAAGGTGGTATTACATGGCGGTCCCATCGATCGTGCACTCCGAATTGTCAAAACAGTTTCCTAAGCCCTAGCCTTAGCCAAGAATTTGTAAACAAGTCCCAAACAAAATTGGAAAAACCCAAAACCTAAAAACACAACAACTCATTCCTTTGAATGTATCATGTAAGTCCCTACAAGATGAAAAACCATTATGAAATTTGGTGAAAAGACTTACCTTAGTTTAGCTTGGTGCAATGTTGTCAGTTAGGAATGCGAAGGGGTTGGACGATGGGCAGGTTTTATACCTGTCTTGATACACGGTCGTTTTAACAAATGTTCGACGTCGCAGACAATGTTACATGGAAAGATATAAACAAAAGTCTTAGTATGACGTTGTTGTTCACATATTTTGGCCCACACATATGCTTGGGCCCAAATATTAGATATTTGGGCATGGGCTCGAGTGGAACTGAATTCGTAATAACCGATGTCGCTAACCCATCGACAAATATAACATAAGACCAACAATCATGCGACTTCGCATGTGCTCATGAGTGGGTCAAAAAAGACAAGCAGCCCAAACCCAAAATATCTCCAGGCTTGGTCAATGGTCGACAAAAACCACGATAGCCCAATTTTCACATTTTCACTCCATCATTAGCTTTTTTAAATTTTTTTTAATCTTTAGCCCAACATTAAAAATCCTAGGAAAAAATAATTTTGTTTGTCGACCGATTCGCACAAGGAACTGAGAGAGGTTGAAATGCAAAATTGGAAATACCATTATTGTATTCATATTGTCATGACTACGATGTTTTGATTTGGGCATGAGCGGGTAGATGGAATGGGCACAATTTATTCACAGACAATACATGGTAGAAATTTGGGGAAATTACACTATGGCCCAAACTTTCTTGCATGTTCTCTACTCTTAAGAGCTCTTAATTGGAAGAAAACTATAGATGTTCCATGTTAAAATTATCCGAACTGTCTAAGATTGGCGTAAACCGGGGTAATTGTCCCTCTATTTTTGTAGTGTTCCATTAATACCCTACGATAAGCGTTATGAGGGCGATAATGAATGCCACATATAGAATCACTTGAAATTTGATATTCTTGGGTTTTCATGAAAAAAGGTATGTGGTCTAGAGGAAATTGTAGATTACTTAAGAGTATACGATTTTCAGTCGTAAGAACTTGTGGAATTTTATGTTGACTGTAAAAAGTTTCTTTATTACTCTTTGTGATTAGGAGTTCAACTAGGGATGATAGAGTTTATTTTCGTGAAGATCGGAATCAGGTTTGGGACAACCGGTGATGTTTTTATTTTTGCACTTAGGTTCTCTCCAAGGAAGTGGAAGAGGTCAAAATGTAATATTGGAGATACCATTATTGTATTCACATTGTCACGACTACAATATCTCGTTTTGAGCTCTAGCAGGTAAATGGAATGAGCCCAATTTATTAACAGACAGTGCTAATGTAAATTCCAGGAGATTACACTATGGCCCAAGCATACTTGTATGTTCTCTACTCTTAAGAGCTCTTAACTGGAAGAAATGACAAATGTTCCATGTGAAAATTATCCAAACTATCTGAGATGGAGGAGAACCGGGATAATCATTCTGCTATTTTTATAGTGTTCCATTAATGCACTACAATAAGTGTTATGATACCGATAATGAACGCGACATATAGAATGACCTGAAATTTAATATTCTTGGTCTTTTAGGTAAAAAAGTAATAAAATTCCGTCCATAAATTTTTAGAAAGTGCTAATACGAGGTCAATAGGAAATTTTAAATGATTACTTAAGAGTATACGATCTTCAGTCACAAGAACTTGTGGAATTCCGTGTGGACTATGAATAGTTTTTTTATTACTCTCTATGACTTTGCATTTGACTAGGGATGCCGAAGTTTATTTTCGAATCTATCAATATCGAGTTTGAGATAATTGGTGATCTTTTTTTATTTTTTGCGCTTAGGTCCCTCCACGGAAGTGGGAGAGGGCTGAATTTATTCACAGAAAGTGCTTGACAAAAAATTGGGGAAATTACACTATGACCCAAACTTCCTTGCATGTTCTCTACTCTTAAGAGCTCTTAACTGGGAGAAAATGGCAAATGTGCCATGTGAAAATTATCTGAAGTGTCTAAGATTCCCTGAACCGGGGTAATTGTCCTGCTGTTTTAGTATTGTGCCATTAATACCCTACGTTAAGCATTATAAGGATGATAATGAAAGCCACATATAGAATCACCGGAAATTTGATATTCTTGGTTTTTTATGAAAAAAGTAACAAATTTCGGTCCATAAAATTTTCAAAGTGCTAATACGTGGTTAATATTACACTTTAAATTATTATTAAGAGTATACAATGTTCGGTTGTAAGAAATTTTGGAATTCTATGTGGACTATGAAAAGTTTCTCTATTACTCTCTGTGATTATGAGTTCGACTAGGGATGCCAAAGTTTATTTTTGTGACGACCGGAATCGAATTTGGGACAACCGGTGATACTTTTATTTTTTGTACTTAGGTCCCTCCAAGGAAGTGGGAGAGGTCGAAATGCAAAATTGGAGATACCATTATCGAATTCACATTGTCACAACTACGATGTTCTGATTTGGGCATGAACGCGTAAGTGGAAGGGGCTCAATTTATTCATAGACAGTGCATGATGGAAATACGGGAAAATTACCCTATTGCCCAAACTTCCTTGCATGTTCTCTTCTCTTATGAGCTCTTAACAGGAAGAAAATGACAAATGTTCCATGTTCAAATTATCCGAACTGTCTAAGATGGGAGTGAACCGGGGTAATTGTCCTGCTATTGTTTGTTGCATTCCATTTTTACTCTAAGATAAGCGTTATGAGAATGATAATTAATGCCACATATAAAATCACTTGAATTTATTACTCTTGGTTTTTAGGTAACAACAAAGTGATAAAATTCCGTCCATCGATTTTAGAAAGTGCTAGTACACGGTCTATAGGAAACTGTAAATGATTAATTAATATACGATGTTCAGTCGTAAGAACTTGTGGAATTCTATGTGGACTATGAACAATTTCTTTATTAATCTCTGTGATTTTGAGTTCGACTAGGAATGATGAAGTTTATTTCTGTGACGATCAGAATCGAGTTTGGGACAACAGGTGATCTTTTTATTTTTTGCTCTTAGGTCCCTCCGAGGAAGTGGGAGAGGTCGAAATGCAAAAATTGATATGCCATTATCGTATTCAAAATTTTGCGACAATGATATTTTAATTTGGGCATAAACGGGTCGACGAAAATGGCCACAATCTTAAAAAGTAGTATTTTATGACATTTCTTAGAAATTAGACTATGGCCCTGTGGGCGACTTCTCATATGTCTCGCATAGAAAAAAATTGTAACCAAAGGTTGACCGACGTCGCTCATTCTAAAATTTCCAGTGGGAACCAAAAATTTGAAACCAAAATTTCTCCCGAGCCCTCTTCCTAGTCAATATTATTCAGCACTAACACCCATTTTACATCACTACCAAAAATCCTACAAAGCTAACTCTACCACATCCTATCCATTCACAACATTTTAACAATGTAAGGGTTCAATAAAATTGCTTCTTTTAAGAAACAACAAGTATCATAGGATGGAGCATCTCCGGGTTCAAATTAATTGAGGTAGTTTTCCATTCCACTCATTTAGGAATTTTGTTACCAAAGTTTGTATATGTTTTTTACCTAATTTATTAATGATTGAATATGTTCATGAAGTATGATGACTGTGTTACATTTTATATATTGTATGTTGTTTTTGTTTCCAATATAATGCCAATTTTTTTAAAGAATTAGACAAAAATGGTTACATTTGGATGAACACAGTATGAATGTGCAGCGTCGCTCATATTTAATTGCTCTATCTAATATGTTACCAAACGTGAAACAACGTCACAGATGTATAGAAAGTGTTGAAATATCTATGAATATCCGAAGTCAATCTATGTATTGAAAATATCTATGAATATACGCATGACTATAGTATGTACATTTATGGATTCAGCCCAATTGTAACATTATTTTTTCCTTGTGTATGTCTTTTAATAGGAATAAAGAAAGATACTGATAGACTATCTGTGTGCCGCTAGATGGACAGACTTGTCATTTCCTTAGTCGCATTGAGGTGCAGTAAAAATAATCTTTCAATTTCATATTATCATTATGTATTTCGATATATTAAAACATTTATTTGCAATATATATTGTAGTTTTTATGGTTTTAACATATCAATCTCTCCCATATTCATTGAACAACAATTGATTGGCCAAGGTTGATAGAATGGCTGCAAAGAGAAGTAGGCCGAAAAAGGGAACAACTTTCCAGGTGACAAAGGGAGGGAGTTAGCCAAGGTTGGGAGATGAGAGCCGATGAAATCCCTTCCTACCAACCTGCCTTTGTTATTGAGAAATTCATGGGGTTTACTATCATTTCTGAGAGTTCAGCCCAAAGTTGGAGGTACTTTAATAGCCCAAAGAGGACCATGTTGGAGACAAAGTTTTCATGGAAGGAGACCTTGACAGCTCTAGGTATACTCGAGCCCCTCACATATTTGTTAAGTCAAATAGGCCTAGAGGGTTTCTTATATAAGAATTCCAAGACTTACATAAGATGGACTTTGGAATTTTTTGCAACCTTAGAGCAAGCAACGGGAAATGATAGGAGGA
>JAULKJ010329518.1:0-10120 GCA_032355405.1 Rubia balearica
AAAGGACAGATATAACCCTACCTAGTTGATGTAAGTGTAATTTTACCCATTCCGACATCTCGCGGTAGTCCGTCTGTGTCCAGCGGTGGCGGCGGCGGTCCGGCGGTGTCCGGCAGTGGTTCGACGGTGGCGGGTGGCGGTTTGACGGCGGCAGACAGCGGTCTGACGGTGGTCCGGTCGCGGCGGGCAGCGGTCCGGCGAAGTCAATGCCGAAAATGGGTTATGAGGCCTATATTGGCACTTACATTAACTAGTTAGGGTTATTTTTGCACTAAAAAATAGAGAGTTATATTGGCACTTATGTCAAGTAGGTAGGGTTATAGTGACACTTTTCCCTACTTTTTTTACACTATTTTCTATCAAAGTTTGACCATATAATTGAACAGATATATGAATAACAATATTATCATATGAGATGTTATCAATTCGCTATTCTAAATATCAACTTTTTATTTTTCGTTATTATACGTAGGTAAACATATTAACGGTCAAACTTGATTCTTAAACAGTGTGATAATGATTGCGGTGCAAATAAATCTGCGACGGAGGAAGTATATATATTAAAAATATTTATTAACATAATGTATAAAAAAATAAATTAAATTACATATTATATTATATTTGTTGCGTTTAATCTAACTAAACGTAAAATCAATTTTAAAACACATGTGTTGCACATCTAACAAAATGTTCCTCTAATTTTTTATGACACTTTCTATATTTGGTAACTTTTTTCCTAAAATTGACACATCTCCTTATATGGAAAAATGTGAATTATATTCAGTCACTCGTTAAACTTTTTACTCCTGTGAATCAAGTTTCTGAACACCTTTTCACTTGCAAAAATACTAACACCTAAAATTATGGCGTTAAACATAACCTAAAGTTATGGTGTTAAACATAACAAAAACAGAGGGTGAATACATATATTACTAGTATTATTTATGGATATATCGTTAAATCTTTTGATCAACTAATTTTGGCTTAAATCAAGTGAAATTCCTTGAAATGCTTTATGAGTAGGAGGGAATAATTAAATATGACTGACCAAGGGACCGCTTTTATAAAAATAGAAACACAAGTTCCCAAAAGTGAATCCATCCCAAACATGAGGAGCCAAAGTTGCTATTTTTATTTTTATACATACAATGTCCATGTGAGGAAGCGTTCATCTTCTTGTGGAGTTTACTTGGACTTGTTCTTCTGATGAATGAATCATTTAGTTGGTGGGCTTTTGACTAAATACTATACTTTTTTTTTTGAAAAACAATTATATACTATACTTGTTACAGCTAGACGCCTAAACCTAAAGATTTAAAGAATTTATAAAAGACTTGCGTTTTGGAGGTCAACTTTCTTATTCAGTTCGTTTATATGTCTAATCTACTTCAAGTGGATAATTTTTATTTTGTGGATGGCTAATCCGAGCATAAGTTTTCGATTAACCACTTAATCTTTTAAAGAGGAAGGAAAATTTGCATTTTAGTTTGTGGATTGTTATATCACGCCCTGTATTTTACTGTATACGCCTTGTATTTATATTTTTTAAATACATAATGAAAGAGTGATTTTCCGTGATGATTATTATTGATCATGAAGAGAATAAATAGAGAGTACAAAGTATGAAGGTAGACTAGTTCTAATATAACTCTAACTAGTCAACATGATAAGATCAAATCTAATCAACAACATTTTGACTTATTCTAACATTGGACCCCACAAATTCAAAGTGAAATTTTCGGTACCCAAAATCAGATTCCGATTGGTTTTCAGGTAATTCGGTATTATTTTCAATTTATCCAGAGGTATTTTTGTAATTTCACCGTTAAAAATCATTTTCAATTAATAATTTCTTTTTTTATCCTTTTCCTTTCTATTTTTCACATTTTTTTCTTTCCCTAATTATTTCTGTCAGCGACGATTGCAGGAAGACAAAGCTCCAACTTGTCTGATCTAAGTACCCACTGTTGCTGCCTCATTTCCCTTTCTCCAGCCACCGGTCTGATCTAAGTACCCATCGTAGCTGATTTGCTCCTCCGTCTTGGGTTCTGATGATCCTGCCCACTCAGTTGCAACTCGAACCCGGAAATGTTTGCCATGCTAGTACTGAAACTCAGCATACCTGAATCGTTCGATGACGTCATCGGACTGGTGAAGCTTCTCACCTCCTAGAAAATATATCCCTCTGATGTACCGATCAGATCAATTTGCAGTTGGGGTTGATCCAGAATATACCATGAGTCCGACGAGAAATTGAGTAGTTTCCCAGCTGAACCTGACGCAAACGCTGAACCCACTTCGCAGGAAGAACCACCAATAGCGGTGGTGATGGCGGAGGCTGTCTTCGTCGTCGTCGTGGTGGCAGTGAAGCTGGAGCTCTCGCTCCTGGAATGGGAGTTTAAGTTCCGGTCTGGAGTGAGGTCAGAGGAGGAGGGTGTTGTGTTCTCGAGCTTGGAGGAGCTTTTGGTCTTCCTGCAACCGCCGTCGACAGAAACAAATTAGGGGAAAAAAGAGATAATGGAAATGAAATAGAAAAGGGTAAAAAGAAAGTTAGAAATTCTTAATTGAAAATGTTTTAAAATTATAAAATTACAAAAAATACCCCTACCTATATCGGAAATAATACTAGATTACCTGAAAACCAGCCGGAATCTTGTTTTGGGATCAAAAATTTCACTTTAAATTTGCGGGGTACTAAAAATAATGTGGTTTTGCTTTTGGAGACCAAAAGATGGTAAAAGATGTTATGTTGGGGACCAAAAAAATAATTTAGTAAAAAAGTATTGTATTGGTGGGAATGTTAAATCTTTTACATTTTCATAAACTAATCGAAAGTATATTGATAAAATATAAAAGAAGATTTTATCATGGTGCGTTGATATCACATTAATGACACACTTCATCAATGATGAGAGTTACAATATATAAGGCTGAGAACTTAAGTTTATAAGGAAATTACCTTCGAATATAACTTATAAAAAACTGATTATATACAAGGTAACTACAATATATAACCTTTAGAAATTATTTCTATTCCTTGTTAGACATCGGTAGCATGAATACACCTAAATATAAGTGGTCCCAAACCGAATCCTTTCTGACACTATGATAACATAAAAAAATAAAATAAAAAACGGTCCAAGCACGAAGCTCACAGTCACAGGTGACAACTACGTAGTGTGAAAGAAGTTGGTCCAGCTAATGGATAATATGTGAAGGCTTTTGTGTAGCATCCACTTTTACGAAACAAAAACCCAAAGTTTGCTCTCTTTTACTACAAGCCCGAAGTCCAGTCATTGTCTTGGGCTGTTATGGCCTATGTCTTTCCAACCCATGCCATGCTCGGCATAGACTCTAGGTCATATGCATCAGCAGGGACCAAATCAGGGGTGTTCACTGTATCCGGTATCACAGTGATGATGATTTGGTCTACAAAATACAATGAAAATGATACATTTTGTCTTTTGGAAATTAAAATAAGCCAACATAGAGGCGATTTCAGGTGGAGCAACGGCGGCGGACAACTGGGTGGATTGTGAAGAAGAAGAAACAAAATTACTCCCTCCGTCCCACTAATAACTTCATACTTTTCTTTTTGGTTCGTCCTACTAATAACTTTCTATTCTTATGTGGATTCACTGTCATCACCCATTAAAAAATGCCACATACACTTGTCTTAAACTTTGTGCAAACAGAAATTCAGAACTTTAAAGTGGGACAGAGGGAGTAGTAACCTGCCATGTCACAAGGGGGTATAATGGGTATCTATTTTTCTGCATTGGTTTAAGAGGTATTTTAGTATTTTCACTTTTTGGATAATGACTTAATTCCTTGGGCTAACGTCTGAATTAGGAAGTTTGGGTATATCGGCACAATTCGAGCAACTGTTAGGGTTAAATTAGCAATGAGTTAGGGTTAGATTGACAGTTTCTCACATTGCATGGTTATATTGACACTTTCAACTAAAAATTAGGGTTAGAAGTGTATTTCCCCCCTAATGAATTTATGAAGCCTGCAAGCGGAAGCAATCATCATAATTTGCTCTTAGCGTGACATTCACAATATAGATTTCAACACCTCCTTGTTACTCTTCAACTGACCAAACGTCATTTCGACTCTCCTTCCCAGGGATGAATGTCAACATTTTAAATATTTTTTCAATACAAGTAGATGGTGCATTTTAAATTTTTGTAGGTGCCTCCTAATTGTTACTTGTTAATTGGAGACAAATATCCAAGAGTACTTGGATATCCAAAATTCACCATATGATATTTTCCTAAAACTACTCAGCAGTGGAAACACCATTCAACCTCCGTATTAAAAAATCTCAATAATGTAAGTTATAATTTTTACCTTGCAGCAAAAGAAAAAATATTTCGATTTTGTTAATAAATCCCTCCACACATTATATTATAGACACTTCCTTCCCATCCCACATTAATAAACGTCCTACATTAATAAACGTGAGATTTTATAAAACGAACAAACAAGCCAAGACATTCTAGTATTTATTACCCTTGAGACTTTAAAATGACACATTACTTTCATCACTTACAACTGCTTGTTTAAGATAAAGGGGTAAGAGCCGATATTAGTTTTTTTAAGGGTTTTGAGGTTGGATGGGAGGTTTATGTAATTTTGTTTATAAGGGTCCTGGTTGATTTGGTTTAGGTTCATTTTATGTCACTCTGATCTGCTTCGATTCACCGTGGTGTTGTTCGATCAAGTGTAAAGTTATGTTTTGTTTGGTTCGGTCTGGTCAACTTCAATTTGGTCCAACATCTCTCAATCATGTTCCAATTTGAGTTAGTTTCGTCAAGTTCAATTTAGCCATGTTTAATACTGGTGCAATTAAGCTTGGTTTAGTCCAGTTCAATTGGTTAAATTTCATTCAATCCAGATAAGTTTGGTTCAGTTCGGTACATTCTAGTTCAATCTGATTCAATCGTGTCTAGTCCGACTCCATTCAATCCCATTTTTTACAGTTCCATGCTTCTTCCAACTTATTTTCCTATTTAGATTATGTTCAAAACAAATAAATTAAATTTAATGTTATCAATAATTTCAGTTCAGAAAAATAATTAAACTGAGAGAAAATTAAATTATTCAAATATTTATGGTATGGAGTAAATGATTCTTCTATGCTCAATTTGTTTTCTTAAATTCACATACTTTTCATTTTCAATTTTTTAAGTTGTCATATTCTTTTAGTAATAAAAATGAATTATTCTCAGTAGTTTATTAAATTTTATACTCTTTCCACTTAATTACCTTTACACATTTAAACTTGTAAAAAACAACGGTAGTTATGGTGTCAAACATAAAGTGGATTGCCATTTCAAGACCAGTATTTTACTAAACTACACCTTGTACTTACACTTTTAAAATTAAATGTGTATTTAAATTTAATTTAAAAGTTAATTTTTTAAAATCCCAATATGATTGTAGAAGGCGATGAAATCCTGACTATTTTCCGCGCATTTCAGGTGAGATTTTTGGTAAATTTCGGCAAAATCTTCACTAAAATTCCTGGTGATTTGCGTTTCCATGTTTTACGACAGGCCATTTGCATTTCCATGTTTTACCACCCTTCCCCAACCACCATCCCTGACCACCCTACCCGACCACCATTCCACGCGCAATAAAACTCAACCCATCAAACTCTATAAACCCCATCTTCATCGGCCTCGGATTTGCAGAACGGTTGTAGCCGGCGGCTCGAAGTGCTGGTTCCCAAGATGTATGGCTCAAGGCTCGCAGCGGAGGGTCACGCTGGTGGGCTGGGTTGGGAACGAGAGCTGGGGTTGTGCGGGAAAATGAAAGCGGGACCAGGAATTGAGAACCGGGGCGGGGACATTGCTGGGCTCGCGTTTGAGTATCTCGCCGGCGAGGGGCTGAGAACGGGAGCCATCGGCTACAAGAGCCATTGGCGAGGGGTTGGAGATGGGAGGGTTTTTCGGAACGATGAGAGATTTGGGTTTTCCGGCGCGATAGGAGATTCTGTTCGCTAGGGCCATTCGTTGGAAAAACGAAGGTCTTCGTTATAGGAAAAAAATGGGCTGGGTCGGGCTGGGTTTACAGACGATGACAGGGCTAGGTTTCAGACTTTGGAAGCTAGCAGGTGGTGATGGAGGAGGGTGACAGGTGGGGTTGGTTTGATTTCTGACAAGTGAGCGAGGATTACTTGATTTTCCAACGAGTTGTGGCGGCGCCACCATCGGCAGGCTACTGGATGGTAATGAGAGGAAGAAGGTCCGTAATTTAGTTATTTTATTTTTTAATTTAAATAATATATATCATACGTATTATATATACACTTACAAGGCTGTGTTATAGTGAAATACAGGGCACGATATAACAATCCCAACATAAGGAAATTGGTGTAGAACCATATTGTTGGGCGTAAGAGCAAGTGCAATGGGGATTTCTTTATGGTCTCTTTTTAAAAAGAGACCACAAAGAAACCACAGATCCCCCACAATGGGGGGGGGGTTCTCTTTGTGGTTTGTAAAATAAAAAATCGCTGAATGGGCCGCAGATGAAGCAACCACTGCCCAACTGATCACCCACGTGACTGGGGACTGTACGTTAGCACCGACCATTTTTTTGTCCCCCCCAAGTGCCACATGTCCATTTATGATTGGAACACATAGCAAAGCAGCTGCCTTTTTTTGTGACCTTTGACACATGGCAATTCCATATTGGGCCACATGTTGAAAACCGAACGACCATTTTTTTAAAGAGCCATTGGGCCACGTGTCAACTTTTTTTGGTACACGCGGCCCCAACGGCTGAATTCAAATTTGGGCAGTGGTATTTGGACACGTGTCCCTATCACAAGGTGCCACGTGTCCTAACGGTAACTTTTTCAAAAATTATGTAAAATTCACACCAACGGTCATTTTCACACATGTTTTTTTTTTTTAAATTTTCTATTATTTCTAATCCCTAAATTTGTCTATAAATATGTCCATATGAATGCAATATTTTCACACTACTCTCATTTCCAATTTTTCTGCCTTCATTTCTTCTTCTCTTATTTTTTTTCCCAAAAAATTGTCTCTTATTTCAATTATATTTCCGTAAATTGAAATGGATTCAAGAAGATTTTCGAAAGATAAAGATAAATCCTATCCAAATTCTTCCTCTTTCAAAAATTTATTGGCATTTTTGAATGTTCGGCAAAATTTCAAAATTCAGAAAATTTCCAAAACTCTCCAAATCTTCCTCCCAGTTTATATATGAACTCCAACCATTCATATATGAATTTCCAAAATCAATACCACTCATCTCAAAATGCACATGAACTATACATACCCGAGTCATTATCCTCAAAATCCATACCCGAATAATGCTAGTCAACACGTCCATTCTCCACATCTTGAAAATATTAACGAATTAGGAGCAGTTTTACAGCAAGGATGGCGGGGTAAACTTGGTGAATTTGATTAACAAGTCTAAGGTCACGATATTCCGCATGGTAAGCTTCGATTAAAGTGATTTATTATTATTATTATTATTGTGAAACTCTTTATATGTATTTTAGCATATGTAAAATTATTATATTATATTTAAATTAAATTAATCTATCTAGACTAGTTTACGGAAAATAAGTAGATTTCACTAGTTTATAAGAATTAAATTTATATACACTAGTTTATATAAAATAACAAATTTCAGTAATTTCAATTCATTTGTTAAATTAAATTGGTTTATTTTCACTTTTATTTGTGAATCGTAAATTATAATATGTAAAATGATTTATTTAAATTAGTGTAGATAAAATTAATAAATTTATATACACTAGTTTATGTTAAATAACTAATTTCACTAATTTCAATTAATTTGTTAAATGTAAATTGGTTTGTTTTCACTTGTGTTTGTGAATCTATATGTAAATTATCATATGTAAAATATTTTATTGAAATTAGTGTATTTAAAATAAATAAATTTATATACACTAGTTTATGTTAAATAACAAATTTCACTAATTTCAACTCATTTGTTAAATGTAAATTGGTTTATTTTCACTTGTATTTGTGAATCTATAGGTAAATTATCATGTAAAATATTTTGTTGAAACTAGTGAATTTAAAATAAATAAATTTATATACACTAATGTTAAATAACAAATTTCAATTCATTTGTTAAATTATCATATGTTTATTTGAAATTAGTGTATTTAAAATAAATAAATTTATATACACTAGTTTGTGTCAAATAACAAATTTAAATAAATATATTTTAATTCATTTGTTAAATGTAAATTGGTTAATTTTCATTTGTATTTGTGAATTAAACTATCTAAATTTAGTATGTGTAAACATTAGCAAATCTAAAATATCATTTTTATATGTTTTCAAAATGAAGTTGGTGAAGAAAGCGATGAAGTTGTTCAAGTGTCCGGAAGTAAAGACACGAAGAAGAAAGTCACTAAGAAAAAGAGATGGACTATGGATGATGATAACACTTTATTCGGCGCATGCTTCACCCATTCCACTGATTGTGTAGTCGGTACAGGTCAGAACGTCAGTGTATTTTGGACCAAAATTGTGGATGAGCTGAATGAGTACCGAACACAATGCACCAGGTCATTGAAGTCGCGAGAGTCAAGGTGGAAAAAACTTTCCCACGCTATCGCCAAGTATAAGGGATGTGAGAGGAAAACCATACCCCACTACAATGAATGTGGGAGTGGCGGCAGTGAACTTGACATCAATAATTTTGCCCAAAAGTTGTTCGGGGATGAAAATAACAACCAACCATTTTCATTCTTTCATTGCTATACTGTGTGCAAGGGCCACCCCAAATTTATGGCACAGTATAGCCCGGTCGATGAATATTCACCACGAGCGTCAGCAGTACCCCTAACCAGCGATGAATGTGGTACCCCCTCATTATCCATCTAGGCCTATTAATGCTAAAGCTGCTAAATTCAAGGTAAAAGTAAAGGAAAAGACGAAGGGGAGGACAGTGAAAGATAGGCAATCTGGTGGATTGCTGGAACAAGATGAGATACCGACTATTGGTGAAAATAACAAACTCAATGAAAGGTTTATAGTTCTTGAAAGCAGCGTAAAATCGAATTAGAAGAGCAAGTAAATGACTGAGTGCATGGGGATAAGAAACTAGAGCAACAGGAAACGATCCTAGTACAGCAGGAAAAGGATCGGGAGCGTGATAATCACTTCAAAACGTTGCAGGTCTTGCTGGCAAATGATGTCTTGTCCCCGGCGGAGGAAGATTTGAGGTCCAAAATAGTAAGCTTAATTTATGGATCTTAAAGGACTGGAGTTTGTTTATTTGTTGTAACAATGAGTCAGACTAGACCATACCTTTAACTTCTCTCTTAATAAAAATTTATCAGATTAGATTAATATTTCTGAAATGCTACATTATTTTAATTTGTTCTAATTGTAATGATTTGGCAAATTTAGTTCTATTAAATATTTATTTACATAAATTCATAATTTGAAAGTTCATCACTAGAAAAAATTATTTATAAATATCAAATTTTAAAATCTATTTGATTTTATTTCTTAAAATTAATTTACAAACAAAATAAGATGAAATTTTAATTGATGTACAAAATTAGAAACAAAAATCACTTCAAAACATTGAAATTAGAAAAAAAAAATTAATTTACAAACAAAATTAATGTACAAACAAAAGAGTCGTTGTCAATTTATTTTCGGAAACTTATTTTAATTGATAAAATAATTTTAAATGAACAAAATTAAATTTAAATTACAATATTAAATAGTAAAATTAAAATAATATTATTATTTTTACATTTTAATTTATTTTGGGTAGGAAAATTTATTTAAATTAAATATTAATGATAAAATTAATAAGTGTGATAGAGAAAATCAAGTGAGGTTAATAAATGGTTTCTATCACTACGGGGTAAAAATAAATTATTTTTTCTGTGATTGTTTTTGGTGAGGTGAAAGAAAAAGAATGAATATTTAATTGAAAGATACCACGAAAATAATTTTTTAGAGATTTCTACTCCCTCTGTTTTTCTATGTTTGACACTTATTATTTTTGTATGTTTTTCTAAGTTTGACATCTTTCCTTTTATGGCAAAAAGTACATCATTCTCAACCACTCATTAAAC